>JASDQU010819417.1:5172-16741 GCA_032191745.1 Picea mariana | reverse complement strand
CATCTCCTCTAGAAAATGACAACAACAATGTGTACATAAAGTGAGGATGAACCCACAACCATGCAGTAAAGATCACCTCTGTAAATAAGATACTCTTTTCAGCCACTGGCACAGATCTTCACTGCTCTTCAAGAAGCTTGAACAAAGCTCAATATGAAGTTAACAATCCATCAAATCATAAGCAACTGTAGTTATGCTTGCTCAAATTATGATATAATACCATTTCCAGGTTTGTCTATGTATTCAAATTATGTTCTTAGTGCAAATGAAACAGCTGCTGTGAGCAAGAATCTGGCCAACCACATAACCAGACATAATTTACCCTGATATATGCATCATCAAGCAAGGATATTCACTAAAAGTAGTTCTAATGGCATCGTTCTAGGTCATTCACGGATCCTGAATTGGGATGCTAAGCTGGAAGGGGTAAAAACTTAAGCTTTGTACAGGCATTTGCATTATAGCAGTATGCATGCTACAGATCTACCAAGGTTTGTAGATCTAGCACTTGTGTAAATTAGTAGCCATGTTGTCATGCATTAGCTTTCCAGCTTATTACTCTATACCTTCACTTATATTTTAGTGTATCAAATCCTAAATTGAAGTGCATTAAGTATATTATTTACGAAGTGGTGAAACGAATCATTAAAATATTCACATTCTATGAATCACTCTTCCGAATATGAATCATATCATATAGTCTGAGAGTAATTTAGCACACACGCTGTTACTTTTCACTTTAGCATTTCATTATGCCTCTATATTTGTGGCATAATAATATTTTTGTAAATTATAATCTTTTCAGTGACCTAATAAACACCTTCAGTGGGTTTTTATCATATTGGTTTTCTGTTCTATGACGATACTTCTTTTCCTTCATTGTACATTGCCTTTTGATTGCGAATCTTGATCTTCATTCATCATATTCCATTACAGGTGAGTGACATTCTGAACATTTTCTTAGTATAGGTACTGTCGCYTTCATACAATGTGGTGGACAAGCTAGTCCTGGACAAAAAATATTGCATGAAGTGATCTGGTCTTTATGCTTGTATTTCTTCAACTGAATTGGAAGTAGTCATGTGTTCATCAGGAGCTGCTTTATTATTTCTTTCCTATCCTTTATGTTGAATCTCATTCCCTGCACTTTGATCATCCATCTTACTAAATTCTGTTTTACTCAATGAATCTTAGGCTTTCTTGAGATTAGTAGAAGTTCATTTTCTCATTATTTCCAAACACAACACTAGTTTGACCATCTTCATGTATTCATGTACCCTGATCTTTGGAGCTAATCTTCAATGAATAAACCCAGTCCCACTGAAATGTTTTTGCCATCTCTATTTATTAGAGATGCCATCTAAATTGTTCTTAATGATATAGCGACTGTGGTATGAAATCATAAAACAATTTATGCATGACAACTTGGCTGAAGAGTATTTAATCACATGAATCTCCTTGAGACTATAAATATAAAAAAGGAAAATTAATTTTTTATATTCTCCTCAGGTTCCTCACCGGTTTTTCCCAGAATCAATGTTAAGGACTCTTACAAGCGGCTTGGAATCAGTAGAGAGGCTTCTGAAGAGGAGATCCAGGCAGCACGGAATTTTCTAATTGAACAGTATGCAGGTCATAAGCCAAGTGTGGATGCAATAGAATCTGCATATGATAAAATATTACTGGAAAGCTTAAGGGCGAGGAGAAGGCCAAAAATTAATCTTAAGGGTAAATGGAAGAAAGTGACTGAATCACGTTTGATAAAGGCTGTTTCTAGCAGGTTCGAAGCACCATCTAGAAATTTAATCATCAAAACGGCCACATTGTTCCTGATGCTAGGGATATGGAGCTTTCTTAATCCTACTGAGGAAGGACCAATATATCAGGTACTTCATACCCCCCAGATTTTTGATCGTTTATGTACTTTTTCTTATTACTGCTCTGATATTAATGTCTCTCTAGGGAGCTAGAACATGGTTAATTGTAAGCCAGGAATAATGAAGTGGTAATCAGTCTATAATGAACAAGTTTTCATAGAATTCATAGCAGGCATCAACAGTGAAATTCACAGTGCCTTTCTAGATTGCTGTCTTGATTGGTGTTCTGCACTACCATTATAATACCTATATTGTTCTTCATGGTATCTCATTGTTGTTGTTTTTTGGGAAAATAACGTCTTATGTTTACAGAAAACTTAAAAGTACTTCAGCAAAGAAAAAGGTGTGTTACCTCCAAAATATGCACGTCAAAGATAAGCCCAATCATCAAGCATCAACCCTAGGGCAAGTTAAGGACACCACCCACTGTTACCTTGGTGGTCCTCCTCACTTTAGGTCGGCTCTCCTTTGAGACAAGGGGGGATTCCTTATTTAGGACTGCCAAATCTGTCCTTAAAACCAATTGCAAATTTCAGATTTGCAAAACAGAAATTTATGGTTATTTAATGAAGGTTTAGGTGGATGTTTTCAAATGGACAAGTGCCTTCACCAAGGGGCATGGAGTCAGGGGATGTATGAATTGATTGGAATTAACTTCAACATCAAATAACCCAGCAAAACTCATGAATCTGCAGTATTCTATAGGTATAATAAATTTGGATATTCACTTACGGCCAAGTATTAATGATCAAAGGGATACACTAACACGGATCTAGCTTGCTTGCATTAAATAGATGACACTAGATATGAAGATGAAGCAGTAGGACAGTTTTCAATTGAATAACAACTCTCAAAACATTACATTCTCAGATCTAGTATCAATCTAAGCTGAAGAGGATCAAAGAATCTCTCTATTCAGCCCTTCCTTCACTAGCTAAGATCAACAGAAGTAGCCAAGTACAATATTCCAGCAATGAAATCAATACAAATCTGAAAGAATCAGCCTTACTTGAATGCACTGCCCTGAAAATTATTGAAGCAATTCCGAATCTGCTCAATATCAGCTCCTCAACAGTCACAAGTTTTCTAAGATTTTCTCCAAGCTGAAATCATATTTGCAAATGAGATGAAGCCTTCCTTTTATTGGCTTCATTCCTACCTACCTCATGAATAAAATATACATAGAATGTGCTAGAAACCCTTCAAAGTAGGATTCTCACCTGTTTTGATTGGATGAGAGGTTTGAAGTGGTCCACATTGCCCCTTGTCACCTTAAAAGTTAGGTCAGCCTCCAACTTAACCACTTTAGCCACATAAAAAAATAATAAACCTCTTAAAGAGGTGTTGTGCCCTTGGTACATGTGCATGAGGGGGTTATGGTCTTCATTAAATCCCTTGAAGCTAGGACACCCTTAAATCCCTTGAAGCTAGAAACTGATGGTCAGAGGGTATAGTGATAGTCATTTAGCTTACAGTTGGTTGATGTTGACACTAATGAATTGAGCTTCAAAGAGATTAGCTGTTGATGAGGAAGCTAGACCTTTCCAAGCTTCTCCATAGTTCAAAATTACCATAGGCCTATTACCCACCCCCACCATGCCTAGGGGTAATTAGAGGAAATCATGTCTCGTGGCCCGCAATGGACAACATGATCCCAACCATGATGGTGATCAACATGTCCACAGATGACAGCCCAACAACCCCCCTCATTCACCTTTACAGCTACAGGTCAATCAAGGCTCATCACATCTGAGCAACCCAGAGTATGGGAGATGGTAAGCCATCGTCACCATGAGGTATGTTAGTCCTTCTTTCATGCAAAGTGTTGTGCTTAATTTGTCGGGCATGTGGATGAGGATCTTTGGTTGAAGTTGGATAATGGATCACTGGCTTGGGAAATTGTGTTAGTTTCCTTGTTTCACCTTGTTGGTAAGCTTCTATGCCCTAGTCCCGTGTTGTCACTGCCCAGAGAAAAGGGGTACTATTGGGGGGCCCTCACAAGGGTAACGTTCCATTCCCCATCATAATTAACACTTTCCATCCTAGAGCCTCTCATAGTGTACCAAACTTCGGTAATGGGTCATGGTCCATTCTCTCATTAGAAGAGGGGATAAAGACCCAAAGGTTGATTGTAGTTGCTACTAAAAGAATAAGAAAATGATGCTAAAGAAAGAAAGGAATGATAGAAAAGGACTTCCAAAAGCCAGTCCAAACTTGAGTTCTACCCTTTCAATGCTCACCCTGGTCCCAAATAGCAATTCTATAGCTTGAAACCTTATAAAAGGGGACTTGCAAATGTGATAAGCGGACTATTAAGATGGTAGATAAAGGGGGATTGGAAAAAATAATGCCTAAGAGTGTGGTAGCTCAAGAGCAAGCACACCCTCCACAAAAGCGCTCATAGAAATGGATTAAATGACACCATAAGCCATGAAGTAAGCCCTAAGAACTATACCACCTTCACACTTACTCTTGAAGGGTTTCTTTATTTCCTACTTCCCTTGGGACCTATCCCTCTACTTGGGTTATTTTATTTCTTGTCTAGGTGGCTCACCTAATAGGGTTGGATGAAGGCCCTCCCATACTTAAACTTGTCAATTGACATGGGGTCCTGGGCTGGTGTGATGCTTGAAGAGGATATTGAGGTGAATTATTTACACAACTTATATCTTAAGTTACAACTTACTTTGCATGCTTTAAGGACTAATGTTTCTTATGAACCTTGGCTAACCTTGTCTTATACTTTGTTTTGTTTTGGATGGCCCTGACATGGTTCTTTGAGGGACACCCTAGGCTTGTACCCAGGACATTGTGCCTTTATTACAATATCTTGGCATGTATGATGGAGAGTAGTGGGTCATCTAGTGACTCACCACCCTCAGACATCAACTCTCATATCCTTGGAACCTTGGACGATGGACATATGGGCTTGGTATGAGCAGATTTAGTCATGATGGCACATAGGTGGGATTGAAACCCATCGGTTGGGCAGGGTACCCTAGAGCTTATTTTCACCAGGATTAGGTACGTTGCAACAATAGACAGTCAGAAACATTGCAGAGACGAGATGCATCTCCCGAGGGCCTAGACGCAACACCTGGATCTTGGACACTGGCCCTACTTTGGTGATGACATCATCTTCTAGGGCTTGACATAGCTATGGTTTGATGGATACTTGGGGTATGGATGATGGATGTCATGACTTTTAGTGAGAAGAGACATCACTTGCTCCCACCTCACGTTGGATTAGTGCCACATGGCCTTTGGAGGCCCCCTCCTCTAAGGAGACCTGACGTCTCACACGTGTGGCTCATTATGATGTATTTTGAATTTATTACATTTTGTAAAGGAAAAATGAGGGGTTGGCCCCACTTCTATTTTGATGTTGACATTTTATGTGGACGAATATGCTAGGGTAGCCTCATATAAAAAGGATAACCCTCACTTTCATTTGATCATCATCTTTTCCTCACCATTGAGAGGAGTACTTCTGAAATTTTCGGCACCTTTGGGGTTATTCGTCTTTCTCTCTTATGCGCTATGCTTGGAATGGATCTCTTGTGGATGGTTTGCTGATTTTAGATGGATATTTCTGCAATTAGGGTTAAATGCTCATGGTTTCTTGGACGAAGTAAGTAAATTTCCGCAATTCTATGTTATGTTATTGATGTTTATGGTGAAATTGCTATTTTGTTTCAAGAAGTCTTGTTTATTGAAACCCTAAAAGAGGAACATAAGTGCTTCTTTCTCACAAGGTTTTACTTGTCCAAAATTTTTGATTGTCCTTGCTAGGGTTAGAACCCTAAAGCCTTAAAGTGCTAGCACTTTAGGATTTTAGCCGTAGACAATTGATCTTTAACCTAGTTGAAGCTACAAGAAGGGAGAAACGATATCTAGGGCCCAAAAGTGCTTGCACCCTAAACATCCTTCTCCTCAAAATCTAAAGCCTAAGGCCCAAATGTGCTTGCACCTTAGGGTTTAGACTCTACTTCTTGGTTTCAAGTAGATCAACCTTCAAGCTTGGATGGATTTGAGACTCCATAGCCCTAGAAAGACACTAATCTAGAAGCAACTCTTGTGATAAAATTGATTGATAAAACCTCTCTCTTAAATCTCTCAAGTATTCTTCTAACTCCACTAACTCTAACCCTAACGAACTTGTAATATTTCTTGCTGCTGTTGTAAAAGGTTTGCTACAGCCATCTAACTACACTAAATTGCTGCATACACTCATCTAAAGGTTGCGTAATTCACTCATAAATCACCTCTAACAATTGGATAATATTCTATTGGTTATATGCTTACTTTTCATTGTCAATTGTGGCATTTCTGAGCACTAATTATTGCTGTTGTTATAGATCATTTACTGCTGTCATATAACTGTTTATTGCTGCAAATTTGTAAAAACCATTGCAATCTATCTTGTCTAGCGTCTAAAGAGGTTATTTGTGCATACTTTAGCTTGGTAATTGTTGTCTATATGCTGCAAAGTGTTCTTGTTCCGGGCAGGTACAGAAAATCACCTCCAACCTCTTCTCTTTCCCAGATCTAGACCAACAAACTGGTGATCAAGATAGGGTGTGGTAGGCTTGGCTACTAAACTTGTTATTTGATCCCTTGAGGTCACCAAAGAAGCTTCCCTTGTGGTGGACCTCTTCCATCACTAAAATGAGGGAAGATCCTACTAAGGTGATAGTGGTAGTTTCTTCCATTGTTACACAAGATTTGGGGATCTTGTGGAGGGCTTTGCACAAGTATAAATTCTGCGATAACACAACCCACAATGGCTAAGGAATCATGTGTCAAGATTCAAGTAGTTCCACTTGAAAGGGGGGAAGATTTTGAGCATGAGGACTCTGGTAATTTTTGATGCAGATAGCCCAAATCAACATTCATATGACACAAGTACGGGTAGCCCAAGTCATGGTGACAATACTGACTTGGATGAGGAGGATCCCAAGAAGAGGCCAAAGTGGTGGCACAACACCATTAGAGATGTTTGGGTAGGTGAAATGATCGAGGGACAATCATTAAGAGGCGAGAGAAAACAAAAACCAAACATAGTCAACTTTGCTTTGATGGCCAATGTTTAGGGAGTTTATGAGTTGCAGGGTGTTCGAGGAAGTAATAGAGAAACCTAAATGGGACAAGGCCATGGCAACTGAACATGAGAGTCTAATGAAAAGTTAGACTTGGTATCTCACAAATATTCCACCAGGTAAGAGACCCATTGGCTACAAATGGGTGTACAAGATCAAGTACTAGGCAGATGGCACACTCAACAAGTACAGGGCATCGTTGGTTGCAAAAGGGTTCTCTCAGTGAGAGGGCATTGACTATGAGGAGACCTTTTCTCTGAAAACAAAAATGAGCACCATCTCATTAGTTCTAGCCATGGTAGCGTAGTTTGGCTAGAAGGTCCATTAGATGGATGTGAAGACTTCCTTCCTTATTGGAGACTTGGAGGAATAAGTCTACATGTATCAACCACAGGGTTTTCAGGTTCCAGGGAAGGAGCATCTTGTTTGTAGACTGAAGAAGACTCTATATGGCCCGAAGTAGGCACCCAAGGCATGATACATTAAGATTGACAGGTTCTTGATGAACACGTGTCCCAATGAAGTCCTTCAGATTCCAATCTGTACATCAAAAGCATTGGTAATGATATAATTCTACTAGTCATATATGTATATGACATCATTATTACAAGTAGTGAGGCAAGTGCTATTGAACATATCAAACCTAATATGACTAAATCTTTTGACATGATTGATCTAGGCCTTCTACATTACTATCTAGGTGTAGAGGTTTGGCAAACAGGTTGCATATTTTTGTCTTGAAAACAAAATTTGCTAGGAGTTTGCTTGACAGATTCAGAATGACATATTGCAAAATCTCATCTACACCTATGGAGAAAAGGATGAATCTTTTAGCTAAGATTGACTCTAAAGAAGTTAATGAGTCAGTCTACAGGCAACTAGTGGGGGGCTTGGTATACCTTATAGTCAATAGGCTTGATTTGAGCTACACTATGAGTTTCATTTCCAGATTCATGACAATGTTGAAGGTAGAGCATTGGACTATAGCGAAAAGGGTGTTGAGATATGTTAAACGGACTCTTGACTTTAGCATTCTATACAACAGAAGAAACGACCCTAGGCTATGTGGGTATATAGATTTAGATTGGAAAAGTTATGTGGATGATTGGCAGAGAAACCTGAATGGGACAAGGCCATGGCAATTGAACATGAGAGTCTAATGTACAAGGCATGGTTGGTTGCAAAAGGGTTCTCTCGGTGAGAGGGCATTGACTATGAGGACACCTTTGCTTTGACAACAAAGTTGAGCACCATCCAATTAGTTCTAGCCATGGCAACATGGTTTGGATGGAAGGTCTATTAGATGGATGTGAAGAGTGGCTTCCTTAATGGAGATTCAGAGGAATAAGTCTACATGTATTAACCACAAGGTTTTCAGGTTCTAGGGAAGGAGCATCTTGTTTGCAGACTGAAGAAGGCTCTATATGGCCCAAAGAAGGCACCCAGGGCATTGTACATTAAGATTGTCAGGTTCTTGGATGAACAGGGGTTCCAACGAAGTCCTTTAGATTCCAATTTGTATGTTAAAAGCATTGGTAATGATATCCTTCTACTAGTCATATATGTATATGACATCATTATTACAGGTAGTGAGGCAAGTGTTATTGAACAAATCAAATCTAATATAAGTAAAGCTTTTGACACGACTGATCTAGGCCTTCTACATTACTATCTAGGTGTAGAGGTTTGGCAAACAGGTAGCATATTTTTGTCTCAGAAACAAAATATGCTAGGAGTTTGCTCAATAGGTTCAGAATGACAGATTGCAAAATCTCGTCTACACCTATGGAGAAAGGGTTGAAGCTTTCAACCAAGACTGACTCTAAGGAAGTTAATGAGTTAGTCTACAGTCAACTAGTGGGGAACTTAATATACGTTATATCCACTAGGCTTGATTTGAGCCATGCTGTGAGTTTCATTCTAGATTCATGACATCGCCCAAGGTAGAGCATTAGACTGTAGTGAAAAGGGTGTTGAGATATGTGAAAGGGGCACTTGACTTTGGCATTCTATACAACAGAAGCAAAGATCCTAGGCTGTGTGGGTATATGGATTTAGATTGGGCAGGTTGTGTTGATGATAGATAATCAACTTCTGGATGGCAAGGTTGCAATCACATGGACCAACAAGAGGCAACATGTAGTAGTGCTTTCATTGACAGAAGAAAAATATCGAGGAGTAGTGAAAGAAGTCTGTGAGGTAGTGCGACTCAAGAGGATGCTTTTAGACATAAAGATGCAACAAACAGAGCCAATATCCCTATTATGTGACAATCAAGGGGTGCTCAAACTAGCCAAGAATCCAATCATCCACGAGCATACCAAGCATGTTGAGATACATTGCCACTTCATCAGAGAACTTGTAGAGGATGGATCTATTGAGTTGCACCACTATCCCCAGAGGACCAAACTGTCGACATTTTCACCAAGTCTCTGGGTCTTGAAAAAATATGTAAAATTTAGGGATAAGCTTGGTGAAGTTAGTTGATTGACAATTAAGGAAGATTGTTAAAGTAAATATCAGATTATAACAGTCAAATTCATATTAGATTTAAGCTTTAATAAAGTCATTTCATCTTTAGGTTGTTTTATGCTTTATTTCACTTTAGTGTGTTTCTCGGTCTATCCAACATTCATAAAGTGGATTGACTCAACTAGTATGTAACCCTTTATAAGAAAGCTTTCACTTTCTCATTATGCAATGCAATACGAAGAATTCTCTTGAGTATCTTGGTTTTCGTTATGTGTTCAATTTTTGTGATACCAAGTAGGCTCCATGATCAATAAGTATCACTTAAAACCCTCCTTGTATGATGGATGTTCCACCTAGAAAGATGCCTTTGTGCTATGTGTCAACACCTAGTGCAAGGTGCCCTCCTAGAAGCTTTCCCTATGCCAAAGGTTATATAACGATGAATCATGCTTCCAAATACGTAAAATGCCTTGGCTAATGTATGATTACACCCAAAGGAGCCTCAACAGTATGAGATGCCTCCAAATATGTAATCCATGCCTTGAATATTGTGAAGACATCCCAAAGACACACTCCAATAAAGAAATATGCATAAAAATCTGTAGAAAAGTGCCCCAAAAGGTGAATCTCTATGGCATGTGCAAGATTTCCTACAATTATGTGAACTCAACCATCAAACACACCTTAAAAAATGTAAACATCCTTCAACTATGTGAAAGAAAAGGTAATTACATGGATATGCATGATAAACCAGATGAGGCTCAAATAACTTTTATCAAGCTTCCAAAGTTCATATGTCCCAATGCAATGTTGCTAAAACGAATGCCTTCAAAAATGCAAATTGAACTTGCATTTTTAGGTGGTAACAAGGTGGAGGGGTATATACCATGTAACTTATATCATCTTTCTCAAAACTACTAATGCAAAAATAAAATTAGAATACACCACTGCATATAGGGATTTGTCATCCTTTATTAGCAAGGTACCTTTGGCCAACAACTGCATATGTACCTCATCCTTTCACATGGAACAAGAAGCAGACGAAGAAATGACCTCATGGTAAAAAACAAACCTCCATTGGATTTTCCAAAGGGAAAATAGAGCAGAGAATCTTAGGCAATGCCAAATCCCAATACAAGACGTACGATCCAAATAACTACAACCCCTCAAAAGGGTTGGCCTCGAATGAGACCTTCCCTAGAGTAGAATTGAGTATTGATCTTGGACATATTGCCAACCTTTTCTCGCAAATTGACAATTCTAGAAAATATGTTTCATTGTCTCAAGGCAATGGCGTATCAGGGGAAGACCATCAAAAAGCCCACTTTTAACCAACTCGACCTTGGAAGGAAGCCTTGATATATAACCAACCATGCAAAAACTCTTAGCATGTAGGAAAGCTGAATAGTCCACACTGTGAAGCCGACGAATCCACTTGGCCTTTGAATCAATAGAAATGCAACTAGAGCATATCGCTAATGCAAAATGGAATAAAGCCTCCTAGAATCATACTGTTGAAGAGGGCGACCAAAGTTCCAAGACCAACCATGCCAAAAAGTTCGCCAGAGAAAATAATAATCTTATACATGTCCTCCTAGAGATAAGCTCAATTGACTTTGTGATGGATGGACAATTTGAGGGGAACAAATCAAATTCGTGAGGCAAAGAATGCCAATCCTTCCAAGAGCATGCAACTGAATCCTACAAGTGCTGCCAAAAGAAGATGCCCTTTCTACTCGGACAACAGGCATGGAAGTGAGGCATCTCTGCAATACAACTACCTTGTGTCTTCCAGCTTTAAATAAGGGGTCCCTTATTCTTGGGAATGATACAAACATCCCAAGGGACTAATGGAAGACCCCTCTTTACCACACTTCAACCATATATAAGAAGGTAAGACTGTTCCAAACGTCGAAACTATGCCCAACTAGGTAACCAATAGGAAACATAATAAATCTAGAAAGCCTGAAGAATCTTCCTAACCACTGTCAATATTGTTAGATTTTTAGGGTAGGTGAGAAACAGCAGTCTCTTTAAAAATTTAAAGTAAAACTTCTTTTAGATCTGAAGAACAGAAACGCATTATAGGAAATCTGAACTTTATGATAAGCAATAAAACTA
>JASDQU010819416.1:907-35273 GCA_032191745.1 Picea mariana | reverse complement strand
TCAAAGACCCGAACTCAGTCATATAATACATGAAATCCTTCTTATCTCCCCACTGCCTCAGGAATGCATTATCCAGGGCTTCAATTCTAGTAATAGATCTGGGAGCTAATCCTCTAAACCATTTCCTTACCTCACCATCTAGGCTCTGGACAAAAACCCTCATCCAGACATCTTCATTTCCAATGTTTAGGTTGTCTGCATAACTGTAGAAAGAAGCCAGGTGTTCCTCCACAGTTATGTCCCCTTCCCTGGTGAACTTGGGCATATATTTCAAGTAATCTCTAGCAGGGAAAGGATTCATGGGCTGAGGTAAGATCAAGGGAGCATACCTAGCAGCAACTATGGAATCCATTCTATTCAGAGGGGGATTAGCACCAGCCATAGGAATATTAGGTGAAGGATATCTTGGAGGAGAAGGAGCTCGTGAAGGGATTGCTGAGAATGAGCCTCTAATTGGAGTGGGGAACAAGAGGGGATTTAAGGAGAAGGATATCGAGCTCAAGTCAGCGGGTGCTCCTCTTTGTACAGGAGTGGTCAAGCTAGGCGTAGGGAAATCTTCTGTGGTCCTAGGTCTACGCCAGGGTATAGCTTCAGGGGAGAGGGGAGTGACAAGGTATTGACCCTCCAGTCCCCGACCAGGAGAGGAAAACTCAACAGGAACACTCCCAAAATCCAGGAAACAGGAAACTGCAGAGACAGGCCTGTCAAATAACTGAGGAGGAGAAAAAGGAGCTCCAACAGAAGGATATGGTGGATTACCTGGTTTGGTGATGGATGCTTCTTCTTCAGAGGCCTTTCCCCTTTTGAGCACCGCCTCTGGATCTGTTTCGGGTGTATCTAGAGGTAGTTGTGGATGAGACCGCATATGCCTGCTTCTGAAAGCCACAATTAACAGAGCAGGTTCTCCCCAGTGGATTCGTCACAATGGAGTCGCCAGGTGTGAATTAGCAATCTTGAAAGGCTCCAATAATCCAATGCACCTTCTGATTCAGAGGCTCAATGTCGTTCTACCCAGGGAAAATCTTCAATTTCATCCCTGGAAACGGCGCCAGAAATGTTAGCATCGGAAGTCACTCCTGGATTGCTTGCAGGAGAAGAGCCCGACACCCATCAATTTAATGTCACGATTTGTTTAAAAGGGCGATCAAATGGAGGTAAAGACTCAAGGAAATATCATTCTAACTCAGGGACTGGGTCTGGTATGTAAAGAACAAAGGAGGTCTGGAATCCTAACTTCAGCCAGTGGGTTGATTAAAAGATGATCTGGTGGAAGACTTAGTAAGAAAGGTGAGCAAACAACTTCTAGCAGCAGGCTTTCGGCAGTTTGCAGAAGAAAGACTCTGAATGCAAGATCCGCTTGGTTCAGGGTCTCAAGGAACTGGAAGGGGACTTGACTGGATCCTCCAATTCCAAGTCACTCAGCGCTGGGGAAATCACAAGAACTGATTAGAGACAGTGCAACTATTATAGTGATCCATTACAACATCATCCTATAATAGCTACAGCTCGACTGGATCCTCCAATTCCGAGCTGCTCTAACACAGTGTAAACAAAGAGATGAAAGAAACTAGCATTCATAAGGCAAGAAGTCTCACAAGTTCATACATAACCATAGCAACAATGCTTCATTAAAACTTTACAACCGGGAGCTCTGCTCAACCATCGATCCCTTACAAAATGGAAAAAATGCCTACATATACTTGGAACAAAGCCCTAGAAGCCAACTCAAGACATCGCATTGAAGACATTACGTCTGCATGCTTACTGCGCCTGCAATCTCTGGACAGTCGTGAACTTCATTCAGATGCAATCGCGTTCCAAAAGGACCTGTGAATGAATTGACAAGGTTACGGTCATTTTCTGGACTTTCCATTTATGGTGTAAACGATGTCCAACCACCATCAACTGCTGCAATAACTGTTTCATTGGGATCGAGAAAGGCCCTGGTCAACTCTGTGCCTACAGGACATGGAGGCCTTCGTGATGACTGGAGGACTTGACATGAAGTGGTGAATGGATGGTGATCAGGCAGGGGTGATTTAACATGCTCGGTGTGGATATGGGATGAGGAGAAGCCATGTGAATGGATGTGGAAGAGGGAAAGCGATAGGGCAAATGCAAGTGGAAGAATTCGTGGGCTTCAAAGTGTACGTGCCAGGTGGAGGAGACACGAGGGCCGAGAAGAAACTGTGGGTTGGCATGACATGGGGATAAGACGTGGCGACAAGGGATAAATAGTGGAGGTAAGCGATGAAGTTTCGGGGTTTCGGGGTTTGCGGTGCCGAGGTGCACATGTACCCAGAACTCCCGATCCTCCAATCCCTGATTTGCGATGAGCTCTACTTCTATAAGCTAGCCCCTACCAGCTAGAACATTAACCACATGACCACTTCATCTGTGTGACCATGGTCAAACCCTCCATCAGAGTTTCGACGTGCACGATGACATGATGTTTGTGTCCACGGGACTTGCGATTTTTCGATTGTCGATGGGCCTTCTGCACTAGCCCTTCGATTAGTCCCTGGTCCAAGTGACTGCCTCCATACTCCTTCGACCATAATGTCCATCAAAATTTTGCGGTTTGCAATGTCAACGAACATGCATCCTCCGAACTCATGATTCCCCGATCCCCGATGGCTCATGGTCGTTAACCTGTCAACGGTCCGCTCCCTATCGCAAAGCCTACCACCTGTCTTCCACGATTGACAGTTGTTCCCGCCGATCGGGAAATTGCAAATCGTGATTCTAAAATGCATAAAACTCTCTCTCCCAGGATCTCCGATATCTCGATTCTCGATGAAACCCTCCTGTGGAGATTTTTCTGCTTCTCATGTCCATGATCAAGCTCGCTTGCTTGACTCGGGCCCCAAGCAGATTTCTTCTGTGTGCTATGCTTGGGCACTTATCGTGCAATCCTGCAGACCTGCATACCTTGTTCCCCGATACCACAATTGTTGCTAACAGTTTGGGACCCAAAAAACCATAGAAACACTGCTAAGATGTGCAACCATTCTGAATTAATTCTATAAAACTAAGATAGTGAGGTCATCAATAAAACTAAAACTAAGATAGTAAGGTTGTTAAGAATGGAATAATTAAAAATATTAAATTAATAAGAAGGTATTAATAATGATAAAGCATTAAAGTAAATTAAATTAGAAGAATAAAGAAACTATGCCCTATGGAACTACGACCTCTAGAACTACGCCCTCTAGAACTACGACCATTGGGGCGTAGTTCTATAGGTCATAGTTCCGGAGAGCGTAGTTCCAGAGGTCATAGTTCCACAGTTCATAGTTCTACAGGTCATAGTTCCAGAGGGCATAGTTCCAGAGGTCATAGTTCCAGAGGGCGTAGTTCCAGAGGTCATAGTTCCAGAGGTCATAGTTCTAGAGGGTGTAGTTCCATAGGTCATAGTTCCATAGGTCGTAGTTCCATAGGTTGTAGTTCCATAGATCATAGTTCCATAGGTCACAGTTCCACAGGTCATAGTTCCATAGGTCATAGTTCCAAAGGTCATATTTCTAGAGGGCGTAGACGTTCCATAGGTCATAGTTCCATAGGTCATGATTCCAGAGGTCATAGTTCTAGAGGACGTAGACGTTACGGAAGCCAAAATGCGCATATACATAAGAGAGATTTTGTATATGCTTATTTTGGCTTCCGTATACGTGCATTTACAGAAGCGAAAATGTGCATATACAGAAGCTCTATATATGGAAGAGAGCTTCCATATATGCACATTATGGATTTTGTAAATGAGCATATACGGAAGCTCTCTTCCATATATAGAGCTTTCATACATGTGAATTTTGGCTTCCATAAATGAGTGTATACGGAAGCCAAAATGCGCATATACGAAATCTCTCTTCCGTGTATGCACATTTTGGCTTTTGTATATGCACATTTACGGAAGCCAAAATGCGCATGTACAGAAGCTCTATAACAAAAAAGGGATGTCTTGTTTGATGCAGACCTCTTAGTCTTCTTCTCCTTCTTTCTCTGGACAATTGGATTGTCACTTCCTCTAAGTGTTAAAGCAGGCTGAGTATTTGAACTTTCTTCGTCACTGTTCTTTTGCAGTCCGCCACAAGAAGGCTGAGAAGGTAGTGGGTTTCCACCTTCACGTACTATTTCTCTATATTCACATGATTAGGCCAACTTCTCATGTCTTTCACCTTCACAAAGTGGTCTTCATGGTCATGATATTTTTCCCTCTTCCATCGGAACTTAGGCCTTCACACTTGACCCTTTGTTTAGTTACAATGGGGATTAAAATGCATTGTCTTCTCTTGCGCATATACAAAAGGAAAAATGTACATATACGAAAGGAAAAAATGTGCATATAAAAAAGCCAAAATGTGCATTTACGGAAGCCAAAATGCGCATATACAGAAGAGAGCTTCCGTATATGTGCATTTATGGAAGGAAAAAACACGCATTTACAGAAAACAAATATGTGCATTTATGGAAGCTCTTTTCCGTATATGTACATTTTGCCTTCCATATATGCACATTTACGGAAGCCAAAATGTGCATATACGGAAGCTCTCTACTGTATATAGAGCTTCCGTATATGCGCATTTACGGAAGCCAAAATGCCCATATACGGAAGATAGAATGCATATATACGACAGATAGCTTCCGTATATGTGCATTTTGGCTTCTGTAAATGTGCATATACAGAAGCCAAAATGTGCATATATGAAATCTCTCTTCCATATATGCGCATTTTGACTTCTGTATATGTGCATTTATGGAAGGAAAAAATGCACATATATGGAAGAAAAAATGCGAATATACGGAAGAGAGATTATGTATATGTGCATTTTGGCTTCTGTATATGCACATTTATGGAAGCCAGAATGCGCATATATGGAAGCTCTATATACAGAAGAGATCTTTCGTATATGTGCATTATGGCTTCCCTAAATGCGCATATACGGAAGACAAAATGCGCATATACAGAAGAGAGATTTTGTATATGTGCATTTACAGAAGGAAAAAATGTGCATATACAGAAGCCAAAACGCATATTTATGGAACCCAAAATGTGCATATATGGAAGAGAGCTTCCGTATATGCACATTTTGGCTTTCGTAAATCTCTCTTCCGTATATGCACATTTACGAAAGCCAAAATGTCAATATACAAAAGGAAAAATGTGCATATACGAAAGAGAGCTTCCGTATATGTGCATTTACGGAAGAGAGCTTTTGTATATGCACATTTACGTAAGCCAAAATGTGCATATATGAAATCTCTCTTCCATATATAGAGCTTCCATATATGTGCATTTACAAAATCTAAAATGCGCATATATAGAAGATAGAATGCGCATATACAGAAGATAGCTTCCGTAAATGCGCAATTTGGCTTCCGTATATGCACATTGTTTCCTTTTGTAAATGTGCATATACGAAAGCTCTCTTCCGTATATGTGCATTTTGTCTTCCGTATATGTGCATTTACGGAAGCCATAATGCGCATATACAGAAGATCTTTTCTATATATAGAGCTTCTGTATATGCACATTTTGACTTCCGTAAATGTGCATATACAGAAGCCAAAATGCACATATACGGAAGCCAAAATGCGCATATATGGAAGAAAGCTTTCGTTTATACGCATTTTGGCTTCCGTATATGTGCATTTATGGAATCCAAAATGCGCATATGGAAGATCTCTTCCATATATAGAGCTTCCATAGGTCATAGTTCCAGAGGGCCTAGTTCTAGAGGGCATAGTTCCACAGGTCATAGATCCAGAGGGTGTAGTTCTAGAGGTCATAGTTCTGAAGGGCATAGTTCCATAGGCATAGTTCCAAAGGGCATAGTTCCAGAGGTCATGGTTTCAAAGGGTGTAGTTCCAGAGGTCATAGTTCCAGAGGCATAGTTCAAGAGCGTGTAGTTCCAAAGGGCATATTTCGAAAGGACGTAGTTCCAGAGGGAGTAGTTCTAGAGGTCATAGTTCCAGAGGGCATAGTTCCACAGGTCATAGTTCCAAAGGGCGTAGTTCCAAAGGGTGTAGTTCCAGATGTCATAGTTCCGAAGGGCGTAATTCCAGAGGCATAGTTCCAGAAGGTGTATCTCTAGAGGTCATAGTTCCAAAGGGCATAGTTCCAGAGGGCATAGTTCCAGAGGTCATAGTTCCAGAGGCGTAGTTCCAGAGGGCGTAGTTCCATAGGCCATAGTTCCAAAGGGCATAGTTCTAGAGGGTGTAGTTCCAGAGGGCGTAGTTCCAGAGGTAATAGTGCCAGAGGGCGTAGTTTTAGAGGGCGTAGTTCCAGAGGTCATAGTTCCAGAGGGCATAGTTCCAGAGGTCATAGTTCCAAAGGGCGTAGTTCCTAAGGGCGTAGTTCCAGAGGTCATAGCTCCAGAGGGCTTAGTTCCACAGGTCATAGTTCCAGAGGCATACTTCCAGAGGGCGTAGTTACAGAGGTCATAGCTCCAAAGGGCTTAGTTCCAAAGGGCGTAGTCCCAGAGGTCATAGTTATAGAGGCGTAGTTCCAAAGGGTGTAGTTCCATAGGGTGTAGTTCCAAGGGGCATAGTTCTACAGGTCACAATTCCACAGGTCACAATTTCACAGGTCATAGTTCTAGAGGTCATAGTTCCAAGGGCATAGTTCTAGAGGGCGTCGTTCTAGAGGGCGTAGTTCCATAGGTAATAATTCCAGAGGGCGTAGTTCTAGAGATCATAGTTCCAAAGGCATAGTTTCAGAGGGCGTAGTTCCATAGGTCAAAGTTCCAGAGGTCATAGTTCTAGAGGCGTAGTTCCAGAGGGCGTAGTTCCAGAGGTCATAGTTTCAAAGGACATAGTTCCAGAGGGCATAGTTCCAGAGGTCATAGTTCCAGAGGGCATAGTTCCAAAGGGCGTAGTTCCAGAGGGCGTAGTTCCATAGGTCATAGTTCCAGAGGCATAGTTCCAGAGGGTGTAGTTCCATAGGTCATAGTTCCAGAGGGCATAGTTCCAAAGGGCGTAGTTCCATAGGTCATAGTTCTAGAGGGCGTAGTTCCAGAGGGCGTAGTTCCACAGGCCATAGTTCCAGAGGGCGTAGTTCCACATGTCATAGTTGTAGAGGGAGTAGTTCCAAAGGGCATAGTTCCAGAGGTCATAGTTCCATAGGCGTAGTTCCAGAGGGCATAGTTCCATAGGTCATAGTTATAGAGGGCGTAGTTCGAGAGGTCATAGTTCCAGGGGCGTACTTCTAGAGGGTGTAGTTCCACAAGTCATAGTTCCAAAGGGCGTAGTTCCAGAGTTCATAGTTCTAGGGGAGTACTTCCAGAGGGCGTAGCTCCATAGGTGATAGTTTCAGAGGGCGTAGTTGCACAGGTCATAGTTCCAGAGGGCGTAGCTGCATAGGTCATAGTTCTATAGAGCATAGTTCCAGAGGGCGTAGTTCCACAGGTCATAGTTCTAGAGGGCGTAGTTCAAGAGGGCGTAGTTCCACAGGTCATAGTTCTAGAGGGTGTAGTTCCACAGGGCATAGTTCTAGAGGTCATAGTTCCAGAGGCATAGTTCTAGAGGGCGTAGTTCCACAGGGCGTAGTTCCACAAGTCATAGTTCTAAAGGTCATAGTTCCATAGGGCGTAGTTCCAGAGGTTGTAGTTCCAGAGGCCATAGTTCTAGAGGGCATAGTTCCAGAGGTCATAGTTCCAGAGGGCTTAGTTCCAAAGGGCGTAGTTCCAGAGGGCGTAGTTCCAGAGGTCATAGTTCTAGAGGGCATATTTCTACAGGTCATAGTTCCAAAGGGCGTAGTTCTAGAGGGCGTAGTTCCACAGGTCATAGTTCCAGAGGGTGTAGTTCCACATGTCATAGTTCCAAAGGGCGTAGTTCCAGAGGGCATAGTTCCAGAGGTCATAGTTCTAGAGGGCATAGTTCCAGAGGGCATAGTTCCAGAGGTCATAGTTCCAGAGGCATAGTTCTATAGGGCGTAGTTCCACAGGTCATAGTTCCATAGGGTGTAGTTCCATAGGTCATAGTTCTAGCGGTGTACTTCCAGAGGGCATAGTTCCACAGGTCATAGTTCCAAAGGGCATAGTTCCACAAGTCATAGTTCCAGGGGCGTACATCCATAGGGTGTAGTTGCACATGTCATAGTTCCAGAGGGCGTAGTTCCAGAGGGCATAGTTCCAGAGTTCATAGTTCCAGAGGCATAGTTCCAGAGGGCGTAGTTCCACAGGTCATAGTTCCATAGGGTGTAGTTCCATAGGTCATAGTTCTAGCAGCGTACTTCCAGAGGGCGTAGTTCCACAGGTCATAGTTCTAGAGGGCGTAGTTCTATAGGTCATAGTTCCAGGGGTGTACACCCATAGGGTGTAGTTGCACATGTCATAGTTCCAGAGGGCATAGTTCCACAGGTCATAGTTCCAGAGGGCGTAGTTCCAAAGGGCATTGTTCGAGAAGGCGTAGCTCCACAGGTCATAGTTCTAGAGGGTGTAGTTCAAGAGGGCATAGCTCCAAAGGTCATAGTTCTAGAGAGCATAGTTCTAGAGAGCATAGTTTGAGAGGTCATAGTTCCAAAGGCGTAGTTCCAGAGGGCGTAGTTCCACAGGGCATAGTTCCACAAGTCATAGTTCCAGAGGTCATAGTTATAGAGGCCCTCTAGAACTACGTCCTCTAGAACTATCACCTATGGAACTATGCCCTCTGGAACTAAACCCTTTGGAACTATGACTTATGGAACTACGACTTGTGGAACTATGCCTCTGGAACTATGACCTCTAGAACTACACCTTTTGGAGCTAAGCCCTTTGGAACTATGACCTCTTACTCTCATTAAAAAAACCATTTCCATATGTACGATCATCTAATTGACGACCTCAGTTTGGCCATCTATCTTGGGGTGAAAGCCAGTGGAATTGGTGATCTTGGTATTCAACAGTGACCAGAGGCTTGATGAGAATATGCTGAGGAACCAACTGTCCCGATCTGAGACAATGGTTTGTGGGATTCCAAAGTGTACCCAGATGCGTTCAAGGAAGAGCTTGGTAGTGGATTTTACGGTGATGTTCTTCTTGCAGGCGGCCAGAATCTAAATCTTGGAAAAGCGATCAACAACCACAAAAACATAGTCATTTCCCTTCTTAGTGGATGGGAGGGCCGACATGTAGTTCATTGAGATGGATTCCCATGGTTTGTCAGGAGTAGGAAGAGGGGTGTACAGGCTCTGTTTCTTAGTGGTCAATTTGGCAATAGCATAGGTGGTGCAGGACCTAATATACTTGCCGACAACATGTCAAAGTTTCGGCCAGTAGAAATGTTTCTGCAACAATGCCACTATCTTTTCAATGCCAAAGTGTCCTGCCATGTGACTGTAGTGATCTTCCCAAATCATCTTCATATGCTCACTTGATGGAACACAAAGATGGCTCAGACAAAACAACAACCCATCCTGAAGATGGAAATTAGCAATCACTGAGTTTTCTCCCAACATTTGGTAGGTGGTGGAGAAGTCAGGGTCTGTCTCATAGAGGTGGGGCCATCTGGAGGTCTCATGGCAGCAAGAGTCTAGAACCATGGTGAGTTTCGTGACTGGAGGTCGGCTGAGGAAATCATAAAATCAGTTGGTACCTCTTTTTTTATACATGATGTTGAGGTGGAACTGTTTTAAGTATGTGCACCACTTTTGATGGAGGTCATTCTACAATTTGCCTTGGGTTTGAATGAATTGTAGTGACTTGTGATCATTATGGATGATTGTTTCCTTCCCCAGAATGTTGTGTCTCCACTAGTGATAGGCTTTCACAATGGAGTACATTTCTTTGTCGTAAGTAGGGTACTTACGTAAAACATAGGGCATAGTTCCAGAGGGTGTAGTTCCAGAGGTCATAGTTCCAGAGGCGTAGTTCCAAAAGTCATAGTTACAAAGAGCATAGTACTAGAGGGTGTAGTTCTAGAGGGAGTAGTTCCACAGGTCATAGTTCCAGAGGGCGTAGTTCTAGAGGTCATAGTTCCAGAGGGCATAGTTCCATAGGTCATAATTCCAAAGGGCATAGTTCCTGAGGGTGTAGTTCTAGAGGTCATAGCTCTAGAGGGCTTAGTTCCATAGGTCATAGTTCTAGAGGCGTAGGTCCAGAGGGTGTAGTTCCAGAGGTCATAGTTCCAAAGGGCTTAGTTCCAAAGGGCGTAGTTCCAGAGGTTATAGTTCCATAGGCATAGTTCCAGAGGGTGTAGTTCTACAGGTCATAGTTCCACAGGTCACAATTCCACAGGTGATAGTTCCAGAGGTCATAGTTCCAGAGGCGTAGTTCTAGAGGGCATCATTCCAGAGGGCATAGTTCCACATGTCATAATTCTAGAGGGCATAGTTCTAGAGGTCATAGTTCCAAAGGCATAGTTCCATAGGTCAAAGTTCCAGAGGTGATAGTTCCAGAGGCATAGTTCCATAGGGCATAGTTTCAGAGGTCATAGTTCCAAAGGGCCTAGTTCTAGAGGGTGTAGTTCCAGAGGTCATAGTTCCAAAGGGCATAGTTCCAAAGGGCATAGCTCTAGAGGGCATAGTTCCATAGGTCATAATTCTCGAGGCATAGTTCCAGAGGGCGTATTTCCAAAGGTCATAGTTCCAGAGGGCGTAGTTCCAAAGGGTGCAGTTCCACAGGTCATAGTTCTAGAGGGCATAGTTCCAGAGGAAGTAGTTCCATAGGTCATAGTTTCAGAGGGTGTAGTTCAAGAGGATTTAGTTCCAAAGTTCATAGTTGTAGAGGGCGTAGTTCCAGAGGGCATAGTTCCAGAGGTCATAGTTCCATAGGTGTAGTTCCAGAGGGCGTAGTTCCATAGGTCATAGTTCTAGAGGGTGTAGTTCGAGAGGTCATAGTTCCAGGGGCATACTTCCAGAGGGCGTAGTTCCACAAGTCATAGTTCCAAAGGGTGTAGTTCCAGAGGTCATAGTTCTAGCGGAGTACGTCTAGAGGGCGTAGTTCCATAGGGCGTAGTTCTAGAGGGCGTAGCTCCACAGGTCATAGTTCTAGAGGGCGTAGTTCAAGAGGGCGTAGTTCTAGAGGGTGTAGTTCCACAGGTCATAGTTCCAGAGGGCGTAGTTCAAGAGGGCGTAGTTCCACAGGTCATAGTTCTAGAGGACGTAGTTCCACAGGGCGTAGTTTCCAAAGATTATAGTTCCATAGGTAGAGTTCCAGAGGGCGTAGTTCCACAGGGCGCAGTTCCACAAGTCATAGTTAAAAAGGTCATAGTTCCAGAGGGCGTAGTTCAAGAGGGCGTAGTTCCACAGGTCATAGTTCTAGAGGACGTAGTTCCACAGGGCGTAGTTTCCAAAGATTATAGTTCCATAGGTAGAGTTCCAGAGGGCGTAGTTCCACAGGGCGCAGTTCCACAAGTCATAGTTAAAAAGGTCATAGTTCCAGAGGGCGTAGTTCAAGAGGGCGTAGTTCCACAGGTCATAGTTCTAGAGGACGTAGTTCCACAGGGCGTAGTTTCCAAAGATTATAGTTCCATAGGTAGAGTTCCAGAGGGCGTAGTTCCACAGGGCGCAGTTCCACAAGTCATAGTTAAAAAGGTCATAGTTCCAGAGGGCGTAGTTCAAGAGGGCGTAGTTCCACAGGTCATAGTTCTAGAGGACGTAGTTCCACAGGGCGTAGTTTCCAAAGATTATAGTTCCATAGGTAGAGTTCCAGAGGGCGTAGTTCCACAGGGCGCAGTTCCACAAGTCATAGTTAAAAAGGTCATAGTTCCAGAGGGCGTAGTTCAAGAGGGCGTAGTTCCACAGGTCATAGTTCTAGAGGACGTAGTTCCACAGGGCGTAGTTTCCAAAGATTATAGTTCCATAGGTAGAGTTCCAGAGGGCGTAGTTCCACAGGGCGCAGTTCCACAAGTCATAGTTAAAAAGGTCATAGTTCCAGAGGGCGTAGTTCAAGAGGGCGTAGTTCCACAGGTCATAGTTCTAGAGGACGTAGTTCCACAGGGCGTAGTTTCCAAAGATTATAGTTCCATAGGTAGAGTTCCAGAGGGCGTAGTTCCACAGGGCGCAGTTCCACAAGTCATAGTTAAAAAGGTCATAGTTCCAGAGGGCGTAGTTCAAGAGGGCGTAGTTCCACAGGTCATAGTTCTAGAGGACGTAGTTCCACAGGGCGTAGTTTCCAAAGATTATAGTTCCATAGGTAGAGTTCCAGAGGGCGTAGTTCCACAGGGCGCAGTTCCACAAGTCATAGTTAAAAAGGTCATAGTTCCATAGGGCATAGTTCTAATGGTCATAGTTCCATAGGTCATAGTTCCAGAGGGAGTAGTTCCAGAGGTCATAGTTCTAGAGGGATTAGTTCCAAAGGGCATAGTTCCAGAGGGCGTAGTTCCAGAGGTCATAGTTCCAGAGGGCATAGTTTCATAGGTCATAGTTCCATAGGTCATAGTTCCAAAGGGCATAGTTCCAGAGGGTGTAGTTCCAAAGGGCATAGTTCCATAGGTCATAGTTCTAGAGGGCGTAGTTCCACAGGTCATAGTTGCAAAGGGCGTAGTTCCAGAGGGCATAGTTCCAGAGGTCATAGTTCTAGAGGGCGTAGTTCCAGAGGTCATAGTTCTAGAGGCGTAGTTCCAGAGGGCGTAATTCCATAGGTCATAGTTCCATAGGGCATAGTTCCATAGGTCATAGTTCCAATGACATACTTCTAGAGGGCGTAATTCCATAGGTCATAGTTCCAAAGGGCATAGTTCTAGAGGTCATAGTTCTAGGGGCGTACTTCCAAAGGGCGTAGTTCCACAGGTCATAGTTCCAGAGGGCATAGTTCCAAAGGGAGTAGTTCCACATGTCATAGTTCCAGAGGGCGTAGTTCTAGAGGGCATTGTTCCAGAGGGCATAGTTCCATAGGTCATAGTTCTAGAGGGCGTAGTTCAAGAGGGCATATCTCCACAGGTCATAGTTCTAGAGGGCGTAGTTCCAGAGGGCGTAGTTCCAAAGGTCATAGTTTCATAGGCGTAGTTCCAGAGGGTGTAGTTCCACAGGGCATAGTTCCACAAGTCATAGTTCCAAAGGTCATAGTTCTAGAGGCCATCTGGAACTCCGCCCTCTAGAGCTATCACCTATGGAACTATTCTCTCTAGAACTACATCCTCTGGAACTATGACCTGTGGAACTATGACCTTTGGAACTATGCCTCTGGAACTATGACCTCTAGAACTACACCCTTTGGAACTAATCCCTTTGGAACTATGACCTCTTACTCTCATTAAAAAAAAAAATTCCATATGTACGATCATCTAATTGACGCCCTCAGTTTGGCCATCTGTCTAGGGGTGGAAGGCAATGGAATTGGTGAGCTTGGTATCCAATAGTGACCAGAGGCTCGATGAGAATTTGTTGAGTGACTATCTCGATCTGAGACAATGGTTTGTGGGATCCCAAAGTGTACCCATATTCATTCAAAGAAGAGCTTGGTAGTGGCTTTTACAGTGATGTTCTTCTTGTAGGTGGCCAGAATCTCCATCTTGGAAAAGTGATCAACCACCACAAAAACACAGTCATTGCCACTCTTGGTGTATGGGAGGGCCTACATGTAGTCCATTGAGATTGATTTCCATGGTTTATCAGGAGTAGAAAGAGGGGTGCATAGGCCCTATTTCTTAGTGGTCGATTTGGCAATAGCGTAGGCAGTGCAGGACCTAATATACTTGCCGACATCATGTTGAAGTTTCAGCCAGTAGAAATGTTTTTGCAACACTGCCACTATCTTTTCGATGCCAAAGTGTCCTACCACCCGACTGTAGTGATCTTCCCAAATCAACTTCGCGCGCTCGCTTGATGAAATGCAAAGATGGCTCAAACGAAACAACAGCCCATCCTGAAGATGGAAATTAGCAACCACTAAGTTTGATCCCAACATTTGGTAGGTGGTGGAGAAGTTCTATCTCATAGAGGTGGGGCCATCTGGAGGTCTCATGGACGCAAGAGTCTAGCACTGTGGTGAGTTTCACGACTAGAGGTCGGCTGAGGAAATTAACAAATCGGTTGGTACCTCTTGTTTTATACTTGATGTTGAGGTGGAACTGTTGTAAGTATGTGCACCACTTCTGATGGAGGTCATTCTGCAATTTTCCTTGGGTCTGAATGAATTGTAGTGGCTTTTGATCAGTGTGGATGACTGTTTCCTTCCCTAGAATGTAGTGTCTCCACTAGCGACAAGCTTTCACATTGGAGTACATTTCTTTGTCGTAATTAGGGTACTTACAAAAAACATTTGATAGTGTCTCACTATGATACACCATGGGGTGGTCGTGTTGAGTGAGAACGATGCCCACAACATAGTATGAAGCATCTCTCTCGATCTCAAAGAGATGTTGCAGCTCTAGTAATGAAAGTACTGGGGATGAGCACAAACCTTGCTTCAAGCCATCGAAGGCTTATTGTTGGGATAGGCCCCACATAATTTTTTCATTATCGCCACCCCTGGTTACTTAGTTGAGGGCCCATGTGATATGAGAGAATTGCAACACGAACCTACGATAGAAATTGGCAAGGCCCAAGAAGCTCTGAAGCTCAGTCAGTGTGGTTGGGGATGGCCAGTCATGGATGACCTGGAAGTAAATGCACATATACAGAAGACAAAATGTGCACTTTAATATACTTTAATATACTTTTGGATATTTGACTTTGAGTAACTTCTATTATTTTCATTTCTATATGGGAAGACTATAAGAGATAAGCACTTTTGTATAGATAGCCTTTTGAGCACTTTTGATTTGACTAGACTTTTAAGGTTTGTTCATAATATAAGTATGGTTTCTCATTTTTTAATTAGTTACGATTCTATGTATTTACGGTTGGATAAATTGTTGGTATTGATGATTATATATAGACCTACATTGTGTTGGTTTTGTTTGATTTTGCGTTTAGGCTATAATTCTCTCTCATGAGCAACTTTTGGATAAAAAATTGGTATTGATGGTTATATATAAATAGACTTTGTGTTGGTTTTGTTTGATTTTATGTTTAGATTGCATCTAGTGTTAGATAAAAAGTAGGTATTGATAGCTATATAGAGATAAACCTTGTGTTGGTTTTGTTTGATTTTATGTTTAAGATGTAACTCTCATGAGAAACTTTTGGATAAAAAGTTGGTATTGATGGATATATAGATATACCTTATGTGGTTTTGTTTGATTTTATGTTTAGGTTGTAACTTTCATGAGCAACTTTTTGCTTATAATAAAGTTTGGGACCTTGAGTATTTTTATAAGTGTTTGGATGCTTTTAGGAATGTAGAATGTTTTTGATAAAGTAGGTTGATACTATATAACCATCATAATGAATGTTGTAAAACGTTTTACTAGTGTTTATATACCTGTTAGAAATGTAGGAAAATTGTGATCGGGAAGGCTAATATTATATAGCCATCATAATGAGTATTGTGCAAATAGATCTAATAATAATAATAACTTTAAAAATAGAATATTAAGATAATATTATTATAATATTAATAATATCAGTTGTGAGACTGCAATTTTGTCCCCTTTGTGATTTGAGTCTAAAGTATCTTGTCCATTGAATCCAAAGGCCAATATCGCCATGGCAACAACTAGAAATTGAAAAGATCTCATAGATTTCCTGATAAGATATCTAGAGGTGCCCATGGGGCCTTCAAGCTTTCACTCCAAGAGGGTTGGTTGGAGATTTTTGAAAGACATGGTGTACACTTTTTGTAATAAAGAAAGAAATCAAAAATCATTTGACTAGTTAAAAGTGATGTGCTATTTTTCCCATGCAATATCTATACTTTTCAACGTTTACATGGTAAGGAGTGTTGTGAACAAAATCTGGATTGGTTTTCAGATAATTAAATTTGAACAAAAATTAATAAAAGTTTATTCGTACTCTTTTTATTTTTACTGCATATACAATGGTTTTCTGTTTTTCAAGGTGAAAACTACTTCCGATAATTACAAAAATGCAAACAGCATTCATATAGAATAGTAGATCTCCTGAGTGTTCTTCACGTTGAAAAATAGCAGGATTTATTTATAAGTTATGGTGATTGAAAGATGTACTTTTTTATGAATCAAAGCAAAAGTATAATACAAAGAAGGGGCTTAGAATTTTTAGAACGCTATCCCAAGGATGAACTTTCCATGGAAGAATTGCTGCCAGGGGTTAGTAATCTCGAATTAGAGGCGAATCCCTTCGCTATGGAAAACTGAAAACCCCCATGCAGAGGGGGATCTAGAACCTCCTTTTCTCCTTCCAGTGTCTGCACTACCTCTCTCATTGAAGGTCTGCTATGGGAATCCTCCTGGATGCAAAGAAAACTAATCTTCAATACTTTGATAGCTTCATCTCTATCGAAATCATCATCACCTGCAAGTCTCAAATCGATCACCTCCGACTCTTTTCCAGCAACATCCATGGAGAGTGCCCAAGTAGGGAAGTAACACTTATCGGATTCAACCCCCTTATTTTAGTTCTTGTGCCCTGCAATAATTTCGAGAACAACCATTCCGAAGCTGTAGATATCAATCTTATCAATGATTGAGCATTCCAGAAGCCACTCCGGGGTGAGGTAGCCTGGAGTGCCTCTCATCATGGTCACCACGCAGCTCTCCTTGCAGTTAATGAGCGTTGCCATGCCAAAATTGGATACCTTGGCCACAAAATTCTAGTCGAGAAGGATGTTCTGAGGCTTCACATCCAAATGAATGATCTTAAACCGACATTCCTAATGTAAGTAGGCAAGGCCGTGAGAGGTACCCAATACAATATTGAATCTAATCGGCCAAGCAAGGAAGCTTGTCTTACTTTCATCAAAGAGCCATCGGTCTAAGGAGTCGTTGGGCATGTGGTGCTGCCATGATACCGAGACGAGTCGGTCGCGCAGCCGTAGCATTTCCTGCCCTCTTCCATGCTCCATTCCATGTAGTGTTGGTGCTACTTGTGTTGTAACTTGTCCCTCCTCCTTTCAAATGCTTCTTTGAAAAACGAGTGGATAAATTAAACAAATTCAAAATTATCTGGAGCGTGCCCATCAACCAAATTCGAAATTCAAATTTTAAATTTCAGTTAGCAGGATAAATTCAAATTTCAATAAGTGGGATGTCACTTTGCAGGCAGGCAAACGCTATCCATGATATGGATGCGCTATGGTATGGCATGAGAAATGGACGACCATGCAGTAGCCACCTCCCAATCATTGGGCTGCTGCATGGTGGATAGCCTTCGCCTTCTGAATATAGTATGTCCCACTCATCCTTTCAGTCCCACTGAAAAGTCTCTAGGCAAGATCATGCCTTCCAGTCAATGAAAGATCTGAGTGCAACAACAACAATAGGACTTCGTATGTATTTATATGTATGCTAAATGCGCGGTACATCTATCCAGCTCTATCTCTGCCTGTCACCTTATGCACCAAGTCAAGTCTAAATTTGAAATGACAAAAGCAGATATTTTTTCTCATTTAACAATGAAAAAGTGGAACGTATACTTCACACAATCGACACAAAAGTGTGATGGCCGACAACAATTTTATCTTTTATCTCTTTTTTCAACAAAATAAAAGGTAGATTATTTCCACATCGATTGTTTTGTTTGACATGACAAAAGAAAAAGTATTTCTTCATCCACAAGAAAAATTGGGAAACCCTGCTTCACATCATCGATGATAAACACAAAGCATTTGAAATGATAACACAGTCGAGTCAAAGTCCACTAACATCTTTACGTGGAAATCAAAGTGAAATATTTCTAGACCGTCAAAGGAAAACTGTTTAGCATTATCCATATGTAACTTGAAATGAGAAAAGCCAAATTAATCTCTCGTCTCGAGTATGTATATATAACACAGTTTTTAAGATTCGTGAAATTGTGGAGTAATTTCCAATTTTCTTATACCGTAAGAATAATTTTGAATATATGCATCAATGTTTTGGCACGTGTTTAGCATTATCATTACTACAGAAATCAACGTCATAGATTAGTTGGACGAGTTTAGCTATACGCAAACTTTAATTCACGCAGGTCCCTTGTTATTACCCACGCAGGTTTGATTCACCCACACAACCTTTTCTTAGCGCTTCTAGTAACACTGAGTGGCGAGCACTAGATCCTCTCATAGGCCCTTCTCCTTATGACCACGAGCTATGATCTCTGGCTAGCCCCCTTCGTGACTTCGGGCTTCGGTATTTCCGAGTGCATCTGATTCCCTTTTCCTTGAACTCCGGACTAGCGAAATCACCTGGACTAGATCTATGGCCCGCACTTCTCTAACAGCCAATGGCTATGATCCACTTCAGGAATCGAGCTTCGGGATTTTTGAGTGTTCCAAACACCCTTTTTCCTCGGAGTGACTTTTACCCGGAGCTACGGATCGAGCGCCACGTGCTCGCCTCGATCAATGGTCGATATTGTCCTTTGTTCTCACTTTCGCTCCAGATAATTTCAAAATTGTCCTTAGCCCGGAGTGTCAATCCTCTGAAGTGACAGATCTTCCTCCACGCATCCTTTCCTAACGAACGGCTCAAATGAACTCCGGCCTTCAGGACTTTTGACCCTCATAAACTTATTTGGCAATTTCCTCGAAATTTTCTATCACCATAGTGATAGATCTAATGCCATGTGTTCCAACAAAGAATGGATAGGATGATTCCTTACCTTTGGAGCTTCGGACGACTTCTGGTCAATGGCTCCACTTCCTCCTTTTTTTTCCTCCAAGTATGCACTTCCAGACTCCACGATCTAACGATGTGTGTCCCTCTCAGATCGACAGTCACGATTTACTTTGTTGCTTCGGGCTTCAGAAGTTTTGGCTTCACAACTCTCGTTTTCCTCCAAAGTGCTTCTTCAACACTTAACCGAATATCAACCATGTGCACACCTTGAAACATGCTTCTTTCACTTAACCCCTTTGTGGGTGACTGTACACTCCTTGCAATAGTTCTTAAATGACTCAATTGTTCCTCCTGAATAATTTGACGTTGAGTGTGTTTCCACCTACGCACACCTTGCGTGGTTCTTTTTCACTTTTTGCATATAAATTCATGTTATCCCTCCTGAAATTTTGAGTCAATACAGATTATGTCAATGCACTCCTTATGGACACTATTCACTCCTTTCATATAAATATCCACGTTATCTCTTCTAGGCTTCTTAGTCGAACTAGACTCTGTCAACGCACACCTTGTGGACACTATGCACTCCTTGCATGAGATTTTAGAAGAGAAACAATTGAAACTTAGCTAATCCTCACATATTCATACATTCAACCATGTAATGCATTCATAACATAAGAACAAGTAATAACAGATAATTGCAATTAAACAGAAATCCTACCATTCATTCAGATAAACACAGTAACAGTAACACCAAACATTTGGATCAACGCTTCTTTGTTATATTCATTCAAATGATATGTGCATGGACACATACAACTCGATAAGATTCAATAGTATGTAGCTACAACAATCTTCAACAACCTTCAATAGCTTCATTTGGGCAAAAAATACATATATGTATACAAGAGGACCCACAGATATTTTTCCCTCCAACTACCTCAGTGATATCCTATCAAATTAAAAGCTTTCAACTACTAAGGCTTATTACAATAAATGATTAGTACAGATAGATAAGAGTGAATGCTTCAAATCTGTATTTTTATTAACTACATTAAAGAAAATACAATCTCCATCAATATCACGCGATGGTTTGACCTCTTAACATTTAAGATCTTCTTTAATTACAATATTTTCAAGATATTTCATGATATTCCATCCTTAAATTCAAAATCACTTCAAAATGTGCGCTAGGGAATTGAGTTGTCCTCCATTTGCACTTTGATGACAATGCTCCTGCATCAGATTTCTGGTTACTTCTTTTGGATTTGTTCGAACTGCCACTAGTTTTTGGGTCCTTTATCCCGATCTACCTTTGGTGGATCTGCTCACACTCCTACCCTTCCCTCCTCTGCCCCTATCCTATCTCTCGTGAGGATTGGTGTATCAAATGTTAGATACAAATCACTAGCGTTGATGTGTTGAGTATTAAAACATTTTCCTCTTTAATTTATTGATATAAATCAATCCTGGCGTTTTCTCCTTCTTCCATTTTGGGTACAAAAATGGAATCTTAATCTCAGAGTTACCAGGATTGCAATGACCAGAACGAAGGATATTTTCCTTGCCATTGTTTCCAATCAATTTCCTGGGATTATCTTCATGATTGTAATCGTTCCTTGAACTTGTTTGTTTCGCTGAAGGATTTTGATGTAGGACCCCTCTCTTCTAGGGGTTGTGTGACCTCTCGGTCAAGGATCTTCAAATACTTGAGCCGAATCAGCTCTTCAAGCCTTTGCTAGACACAGACTTTAATTCACACAAGTCCCTTGTTGTTACCCATGCAGGTTCAATTCACCCGCACAACCTTTTCTTGGAATTTATAGTAACACTGAGTGGCGAGCGCTAGCTCCTATGTGTTAGCACAAGATTGGTTAAGGTGCCTATATGGATTTTGAGTTTTCTTTAAGTGCTAGATTCACCTAGTGGTAAAAGGAACTACCTATGGTATGGTCAAGGAACCTAAGTAAAATGGTTTTGTCATCATGAAAGAACACACACTGCTCTGTACATATTCAAGATTGAAAGGCATTGTGTTTTGGCAATGCTACCCAAACCTGTATGAAGATGCAGCTTAAGTAGTGCTACATAAAGGCACTATGTAATATTTCATAGAGAACAAAAGCTGCATACAAGTTCAACACATGCAGGCACTACCTACAGGTGCTGTGTAATATTTGGCAGAGAACAGAATTGTGCAAAGTTATTCTGCCAGTTTTGAGTCACTAATTTAAAACTTAGGTTATGAGTAGTTGGGAATGTATTTTTGAAAACAGGAGGAGGTTTTTGTTCATAACATTCCAAATAACAAAAATCTCTCTCAGTTTTTTAAAATGTGTTATGGTTTGAGATATATCAGATGTATAAGTGGCACTACCTACTCTGTTACAACGACACTACCTAATTTCCTTTAGCGGTCATGGTTTTCATATTCGCCTTGTTGGGAGGTTGTCACATGTCAAGGAGGGTTCCAATGACTTCTCAAGGATAAGTTAGATGTCAAGGGACACCTGGACCTAATATTTATCTCCAGAAAATTTCTTATGCAATGAGGTGGAGACATTTTATTAATGACTTCCAAAAAATTCCAGAAAATTAGCAGTTTGTTGGATTTTTGTCTCTTTGATTGTTGCCACCTATCTCCAAGGCTTATAATCCAATGGAGGAGATGGGATTCAACCTCCTTAGTTCATTTGGATGCTATTTTCTATTTAAATAAGGAGAGATCTCTTGAAAAAGGGGATTCATGAGCCAAGAGAGGCTAGAGAGACTAGGAATATGCAGTTTCCTGTGTGTGTTCATTTGTAAGCCTATGGGCATTTTATGATTGTAAGCATTACTCCTATTGGAGACTCATGAGAGCTGTGATTTCAGATTGTAAACCTTTTGTCTATATTTCTTCTTATTTGAATATATTTCATATTTTAGGATCAAAGGTTGTTAATGATTTGTGGATCCCTAAGTAGCAAAGGATCTGTTGTATTTTCCCATCAGTCATTTTTTATATTCAAGTATTTGTTAATTCATTAAATTGAGAGGATCTCTATTTACTGAACATTCTATCTTATGTTTTCCTTCTACATTTCTTCCACCTATCAGCATATAATCTTGTTTTTTGTTAAGCATCTTTCGTGCCTTCGATGAGTGGGATGTTTGTGACTCCATTGCCCATTGGTGTAGCCTACTGATCTATAGTTTGTTGCCCTCTCCCTTTCTTTATCCATCTTTTTGATCTACCTATTCAAAACCAAAGTTATCTTTTACATTCTGATGGGTGATGAGCTTACACTTTAGTAGTCAAAGTGTGACTTTAAGTGATAACACTATGCTAGGCCCTTCTCCTTATGACCATGGGCTATGACCTCCGGCTATCCCCCTTCGCAACATTGGGCTTTGGTTGTTTCAACTGCAGTTGATTCCATTTTCCCCGAACTTCGAACCAGCAAAATCACCCGGACCAGATCTACAGCCCATGCTTCTCTGACATCCAACTATTATGATCCACTTCAAGACTCCAACTTTAGGAGTTCTAAGTGTTCCAAACACCCTTTTTCCCTGGAGTGACTTTTACCCAGAGCTACAGATCGAGCGCCATGTTCTCACCTCGATCAATGATCGAGATTGTCCTTCATTCTCACTTCAGGAGACTTGTAGTCAATGACCCTTTGCTCTGCTTTCTCCCAAAGTGTCAATCCTCTGAAGTGACAGATCTTCCACCACTAGTCATTTCCTAACATATGGCTCAAATGAACTCCGACTTTCAGGACTTCTGACCCTCAAAAACTTAATCGGCAATTTCCTCGAAGTGCTCTATCACTGGAGTGATAGATCTAACGCCCCGTGTTCCAACAATGGATGGCTACGATGATTCCTTACCTTTGGAGCTTCCAATGACTTATGGTCAATGACTCCACTTCTTCCTTTCTTTTCCTCCAGAGTACACACTTTCAGACTCCACGATCTAATAATGTGTGTCCCTCTCAGATCGACGGTCACGATTTACTTCACTCCTTTGGGCTTCGGGAGTTTTGGCTACACTACTCTCATTTTCCTCTGAAGTGCTTCTTGGAAACTTAGTTGAATATTGACCTTGTGCACACCTTGAAACATGCTTCTTTCATTTAACCCCTTTATGGGTGATTGTGCACTCCTTGCAACATTTCTTACACGACTCAATTCTTCCTCCTGAACAATTTGACGTTGAGTGTGTTTCTACCTATGCACACCTTGTGTGGTTCTTTTTCATTCTTTGCAAATAACTTCACATTATCCCTCATGAACTTCTGAGTCAAAAAAAACTCTGTCAATGCACTCCTTGCATATAAATCCCACATTATCTCTTCTAAGATTCTGAGTCAAACTAGACTCTATCAACGCACACCTTGCAGACACTATGCACTCTTTTCATGAGCTCATAGAATAGAAACAATTGAAACTTATCTAATCCTCACATATTCATACATTCAACCATGTAATGCATTCATAACATAAGAACAAGTAATAACAAATAATTTCAATTAAACAGAAAGCCTACCATTCATTCAGATAGACACGGTAATAGTAACACCAAACATTTGGATCAATGCTTATATCTTATATTCATTCAAATGATATGTACATGGACTCATACAAATCGATAAGCTTCAACATTCTTTAGCTACAACAATCTTCAGCAACCTTCAATAGCCTCATTTGGGCAACAAATACATATATTTATACAAGAGGTCTCATAGATTTTTTTCCCTCTAACTACCTCAGTGTTATCCTATCAAATTAAAATATTTCAACTACTAAGGCTTATTACAATAAATGATTGGTACAGACAAATAAGAGTGAATGCTTCAGATCTATATTGTTATTAACTACATTAAATAAAATACAATCTCCATTGTTATCATGTGATGGTTCAGCCTCTTAACATTTAATATCTTCTTTAATTACAATATTTTCAAGATATTTCATGATATGCCATCCTTAAATTCAAAATCACTTCAAAATGTGTGCTACGGCGCTGAGTTGACCTCCACTTGCACTTTGATGATGATGCTCCTGCATCATAATCCTCTAGAAAAAACATTCATGGACTCCTGTCCATGAGCTCCTGCACTAAATTTACATGCTTTTGAATATATGCTTCATTTACCCAACTAACATCTTCTATTGGGTGGCCTTTCCAATTTACCAAATATTCAAAATAATTTTTCCTCCTGGTCTTCTTACCAATCCTCTAATCTATGATCTTCTCCATCTGCGGATTTTCTGTTATAGGCATCTGTTTCTCCCACTAGATCTCTTTTTGATCTTTTAATCCTTTGGTGGAATCTTCCCTGTAAGGATACAAGTCTGAAATGTTGAATATGGGTGATATACCCACAGCCTCTGGCAGCTCTATCTCATAAGAATTTGCATCAAATTTCCTTAAGATCTTGGATGGCCATATCTTCTTCAACTTTAGTTTGTTATATGTTCCCCTTGGGAACCTTTTCTTTCTGAGATGTGCTAGAACTTGATCTCCCACTTCAAATTGAAGTTCTCTTATGTTCTTATCAACTTTGCATTTATATTCTCTGCTATTTTTCTGCAACTGCTCTTTGATCTTATTATGAAGCTTCTGCATTTTTGTAGCAAAGTCTTCTGCTCCAACGCTTCTGAATTCACTCTGCTCTAAATCTCTCAACTCTAATACTCCTCTTGGTTTCATCCCATATTCTATATGGAATGGGCTCTTCCTTGTACTCATGTTTGGCGAGTCATTGTAGGCAAACTCTGCTTGTGACAAAATCTGATCCCATTGGCTATGATGTTCAGTGACCATACTCCTCAGCAAATTTCCTAAACTCTAATTTACCACCTCAGTTTGTCCATCTGTTTGAGGGTGATATGTTGAAATAAAGGACAGTTTTGTCCCCTTAATATTCCACAATGTCCTCCAGAAATGACCAACAAATTTAGTGACCCTATCTGAGACAATACTCTTGGGAAATCCATGAAGTCTCACAACTTCCTTGAAAAATAAATTTGCAATGTGTGTTGCGTCATTAGTTTTATGGCATGGAATAAAGTGTGCCATCTTTTAGAATCTATCAACTACAACAAATATGGAATCGCTTCCCCTTTATGTTCTCGGCATTCCCAACATGAAATCCATGCTTACTGCATCCCAAGGCCTATCTGGAATAGGAAATGGTCGGTATAGCCCAGTGTTCTGTCACTTTCCTTTTGCAAAATATTTCGGTATAGCCCAGTGTATTGGAAAATATTACATCTATTTACAAATTTATCCACTTCTTCCCTCATCCCTGGACAATAGTATGAACCGTTAAACTATGAAAATGTCTTGTCATGGCCAAAATGTCCTACTAGACCTCCACTATGTTTTTCCTTCAATGGATTATCTCTCATCGAGCACTTTGGTATGCACAAATGGCTACCTTTAAACAACAATCCATATTGAATCATATAATCTATCAACTGACTTTCGTATCTGATCAAAGGATTCGCACATGCTTCATATGCCTCTTTAAAATCTAGATCATCGCAATACATCTCCTAAAGGTGCTCGAACCCTAAGGATTTCACTCGAAATTCCTGCAGAATCAGACATCTCCTACTCAATGCATCAACAACTTTGTTAGTATTACCAGAAATATATTTAATGACAAAAGTGAAATTTTTCATAAACTCTATCCACTTAGCATGTCTTTGATTTAACTTCTCTTGTCTGATTATGAATTGTAAAGCTTAATTATCGTTGTACACAACAAATTCTTTTGGAACAAGGTAGTGCCTACATTTCTTTAAGGATTGAATTACTGCATAAAACTCTTTATCATATGTGGAGTACTTCCTCTTGGTATCATTCAGCTTCTCACTGAAATATGAAACAAGCCTATTATCTTGGCTCAAGACCGCTCCAATTGCTACTCCACTAGCATCACATAATACTTGAAACGTCTTCCCGAAATCTGGCAAGACCAAACTCAGTTGTTCTGTTATCTTCTCCTTTAATATCCTAAAGATTTTCTCAGCTTATTTTTTCCACTTAAAATACTTGTCTCTTTTTCACCATATCTAATATTGGTGCACAAATACCACTGAAATTTCTAATGAATTTACGATAGAAACTTGCTAATTCATGAAAGCTTCTCACCTTGAATATGATCCTTGGAGATGACCATTCTTTGATTGCTCTCACCTTCTCTAGGTCCATCTTCAATTCATTTGAAGATATTACAAAACCCAAGTAAATGAGTTATGTCTTCATAAAAGAGGATTTATCAGCAACTTCTCCCACTGCAATCTTCTCATTACTAATGTTAAGTGTCTCAAATGTTCTTCTTCAGTTTTACTGAAGACTAATATATCATCCAGGTATACAATCACAAACTTACCAATAAAACCTTTGAATACCTCATTCATCAACCTCATAAAGTACTTGGGGCATTTGTCAAGCCAAATCTCATAACAAGCCACTCATACAACCCTTCATTTGTTTTGAAGGTTGTTTTCCACTCATCACATTCTCTCATCCTTATCTGGTGATATCCACTTTTCAAGTCTAAATTCAAAAAATATCTTGCTCCACTCAAAAAATCCATTAAGTCATCAATCCTGGGCAAATGAAATCTGTACCTGATGGTGATTTTGTTTATGGCTCTTGAGTCTATACACATTCTTCAGCCTCCCTCTTTTTTCGGACTCAACACAAGTGGCATTGCACATGGACTCAAGCTCTCTCTGACTAAACCCTTGTCCATCAAATCCTAGACTTGTCTCTTTACCTCCTCAGTCTCTTGAGGTGTCAATCTGTATTCTACTTTTTTTGACAGAATTGATCCTGGTATTAGATCAATGTGATGGATAGTACTCCTGATGGGTGGTAATGAGCGAGGTAACTCATCCACTACTATGTCAACAAAATTTTCTAACAGCTCCTGAATTTCTTAAGGCAGATCATCCATAGAAGTATTTGTAAGGATGACTCTGGGCTTCCTCACCAAAACAAATTTCATCTCATGTTCCTTCTTGAATTCACTGAAGATTTCCTTCCCACTCATGAGAAGTATACTCATGATGGTTTCTTCCTTCACTTTCTTATCCTCTATGGGTAGTAGCATGTGTGTCCTACCATTTTTCTCCAAGGTATATGTATTGTTTCTCCCATCATGAATAAAATTTATGTCAAACTACCATGGTATCCCCAACAAGACATGACATACATCCATGGGAATCACATCACACAAAATCTCATCTCTATATCCTCCTATATTAAATTCAACTAGGCATTGTTTAGTTACAATTACCTAGTGTCCTTTCGGCAACCATGAGACTCTATACGGACTCAGATGTGCAGTTGTCTCCAGCTCTAATTTCTCCACCATTTCTGTGGATACCAAGTTATCATTGCTCCCACTATCAATTATCACCTTGTATAACATGTCTTTAGTCTTGCAAGAAGTTATGAACAAATTGTTCCTTTGCACTGGTTTTTCCACCTCTCGCTCTGACTTCAAGAGAACCTTCTTCATCATCAAAGACCTCCCATCTTCTGCACCTTTTTCTTCAACATTCCGCTTCTCCGCTTCTGAAATGTGAGCTTCACCTCCTCCTTCTTTCTTTCTCTCGGGGCATTCCCAAGACATGTGTCTTTTGTTTCCATAGGCATAACACTTCACCTCTCCTCCTCTGCCTCTTCATCTTCCTCGAGGAAAAGAACTCCTTCCACCATATTGTCTCCCTTGGGAACTTCATCCTCTTTCTAAGTGATTGTGTGGTTTTCCAGTCTCAACCTTGGGTTTTTGTGCCTTGTCATGGACAATTCCATTACCTCTATTTAGACTTCTTCCTCTACTTCGTTGAATTTTTTTCCTGGCCAACTTCTCTTCTGCCTTTAGTGCAATCTGATAAGCATCCTCCACTGTCCTTACTTTCCTCACACCGATTTCATCCTAGATTTCATATCTCAAGCCATTAATATATCTGGAAACCTTTTCATCATCTTTTTCTCTCTGTCTAGCCCTGATGTTCAGCTTATAAAATTCCTCGGTGTGTTCTTTTACTGTCGGTCCTTTCTGTCTCAGGTTTTGTAACTTCTTAAATAGATTTATCTAATAGTATTTGGGTATGAATTTAGCCTTCAGCTTGGTTACCATTCTATCCTAGTTCTTGATCTTTTTCTTACCTTTGCTTCTTTTGTCAGCTTGTAGTTCATCCCACCATAGTGTTGTGTGTCCCTTCAATCTAGTGACAACATGTTTTACTTTCTTCTCATCATCAACTTCTTCATATTCAAAGTATTTTTCCATTGATCTTATCCAATCCAACAATTCTTCAACATCTAAGTTTCCTTCATACATTGAGATTTCTATTTTTTCTCTTGCTCCCAATTTGACAACAGCTTTCAACAAGCGTTCTTTTGTAGCATCTTCTCATGCAGCTCCGTCAACTTCCATTTATCCACTCTATGCATCACTGACATCTTCGACATCAGGTGATATTATTTGTGCTATCTTCATAGCATATAATCTTGCATGAAGTTCTCTCGTCTCTCTTTCCACATCTCAATTTTCTACAGGATTCTTCGCACATCTTCTAGGCAGAATTGTGTTGCACTTTTCTTTTACACAGATACCACTTGATGTATCTGATACCACTTGATGTTATTAGACTACTTCCTTCTTTTAAACAGAGAGAAAATTGAGGCTCTAATACCAATTAATGCAGGACCCCTCTCTTCTAGGGGATGTGCGACCTCCCGGTCAAGTATCTTAAAATACTTGAGCTGAATCAAATATTTGGGCCTCTGTTATACCCAGACTTTAATTCACGCAGGTCCCTTGTTTTTACCCATGCAGGTTCGATCCACCCGCACAACCTTTTATTGGCGCTTCTGGTAACACTAAGTGGTGAGCATTATCTCCTCTGCTAGGCACTTCTCCTTATAACCACAGACTATGACCTCTGGCTAGCCCCCTTCGTGACTTCAGTCTTCAGGTTTTTCGAGTGCAGTTGATTCCCTTTTCCCTAAAATCTGAACCCACGAAATCATCCAGACTAGATCTATGGCCCGCACTTCTCTGATAGCCAACGACTATGATCCACTTCGGGAATAGGGCTTTGGGAGTTCTGAGTGTTCCAAACACCCTTTTTCCCCGGAGTGACTTTTACCTGGAGCTACATATAGAGCGCCACATGCTCACCTCGATCAATGGTTGATATTGTCCTTTGTTCTCACTTCGGGTGACTTGCAATCAAAGCCCATTTTATCCTCTTTCCCCTAGAGTGTCAATCCTCCAAAGTGACAGATCTTCCACCATGCGTCCTTTCCTAACGAATGGATCAAATGAACTCTGGCCTTTCGGACTTTTGACCCTCATAAACTTATTTGGCAATTTCCTTGAAGTTTTCTATCACCTGAGTGATAGATCTAATGCCATGTGTTCCAACAAAGTATGGCTAGTATGATTCCTTACCTTTGGAGCTTCAGATGACTTCTGGTCAACGGCTCCACTTCCTCTTTTCTTTTCCTCCAAGTCTGCACTTCCAAACTCCACGATCTAACGATGTGTGTCCCTCTCAGATCAACGGTCATGATTTACTTTGTTGCTTCGGGCTTCGGGAGTTTTGGCTTCACCACTCTCGTTTTCCTCTGAAGTGCTTCTTCGACACTTAACTGAATATCGACCATGTGCACACCTTGCAACATGATTCTTTCACTTAACCCCTTTGTGGGTGACCATGCGCTCCTTGAAATAGTTCTTACACGACTCAATTGTTCCTCTTGAACAATTTGACATTGAGTGTGTTTCTACCTATGCACACCTTGCATGGTTCTTTTGTACTCTTTGCAAATAACTTCATGTTATCCCTCTTGAACTTCTAATTAAAATCAAACTTTGACAATGCACTCCTTACGGACACTATGCACTCCTTGCATATAAAGCTCCACGTTATCTCTTCTGAGCTTCTGAGTCAAACTAGACTCTGTCAATGCACACCTTGTGGACACTATGCACTCCTTACATGAGATCGTAGAAGAGAAACAATTGAAACTTATCTAATCCTCACAGATTCATACATTCAACCATGTAATGCATTCTTAACATAAGAACAATTAATAACAGAGAATTGCAATTAAATAGAAAACCTATCATTCATTCAGATAGACACAGTAACAATAACACCAAACATTTGGATCAACGCTTCTCTGTTATATTCATTCAAATGATATGTACATGGACTCATAAAACTCGATAAGCTTCAATAGTCTTTAGCTACAACAATATTGAGAAACCCTCAGTAGCCTCATTTGGGCAACAAATACATATATTTATACAAGAGGGCTCATAGAGATTTTATCCCTCTGACTACCTCAGTGCTATCCTATCAAATTAAAAGCTTTCAAATACTAAGGCTTATTACAATAAATGATCGGTATAGAAAGATAAGAGTGAATGCTTCAGATCTATACTATTATTAACTACATTAAAGAAAATACAATCTCCATCGATCTCACGCGATGGTTCAGCCTCTTAACATTTAATATCTTCTTTAATTACAATCTTTTCAAGATATTTCATGATATGTCATCCTTAAATTAAAAACGAATTCAAAATGTGAGCTAGGGAACTAATTTGTCCTCCACTTACGATTTGATGACGATGCTCCTGCATCATATTTTTGGTTACTGCTTTTGGATTTGTTCAAACTGCCATTAGTTGTTGGTTCCTTTATCCTGATCTACCTTTGATGGCTCTACTCATGCTCCTACCCTTTCCTCCTCTTCCCCTGTCCTTATGAGTGCCATACCTGTCTTTATAGGCATGTTTTCTCTTGTCATCTATTCTTACGGGTTTTATCAAGGTAGTTCACCCCCAACAAAGCAAGCAGCTAGACACAACAAGCCTGAGGATCGTGAATTCGTAGGAATATCTCCTAGCTACGATCGAAATGGAATGGAATCTTTAAGTCTTCATGAGATTGATTGTTTACATAGTTGAATGTTATCAAAATGTGAATTATTGTGGTCGGGTGAGATCTGGTGGTAGTTACACCGGGGTTACCTTTTAAGGTTGTGCGATTCTATTTTCAATCGGAATTTTACTTCTGGTAGGAATTAAATCTTGCTTCAGAATTTCAATATCACTATAGGACCCCAATTGTATTCGTTACTCTCAAAGAAATCCCATGAAGGGTAGTTCTCCTTCAAATTTCTATTTAAAATGTTCAAATTTACAATCTAGCTATATCTTGGGATGTAAATTGAATGGTTTAAAATTCTGAAATTTAGATTAACTGTGTTGATCCTCAAGAATACTAAAGGAGGTCCAAGGTAGCCTAAACTCCTCATGTTATTCCTTTATGGGTGGATGTCAACAGTTTTAAAAAGGATTCAGAAATGCAAGAGACATCGCATGTAAATTAGAGATTAAGGAAGAGGGATTTTCTCATAATTCTTGTAGATGAATATGGAGATTGTAGCAAATCTCAAATACATATATTTTTAATTATAACCTTGGTATCCCTCTAGATTTTAATTGGAATTGTTAGTTAGCATATAAGTTCCTTATTGTTAAGGTAAGTTGATCTTCGTTAAGGGTTTAGGAAAGATATATTGGAACCATAAGGCTGGGTCTCCTCTAAAGTACTTCAATTTAGATGCGCAAGTAGCTAGAATGATTATTATAGCTTATTTGGATTAAAAAAAATATATATTCCCTTAAGGAATGCTACAGTAGTATTGAAACCCTTAAATTTACAGATGAAAATTGATACTCATAAGGCCTTACTTGTGATGGTACCTTGGTTCTAATTTCTTTATGTCTTGTTGTAAAGGATCGATCTCTTATGGGTTTATTAAATGGAATCGTCATTGATGTTAAATTCCTTATACATTCTTAAGTTTTTCCTAAAATAAAGGAGAGCATAGTTGAGCTATATTTATATAGATGTTTGTTACAGAACATGAAGCACTTGATAAGTAATGTTGCCCCTTAATGAAAACGATTGGCAATTTACTAAGGAGGATTAGAATAAACTATTATATGATGCAAGGTTTCACTTATACTCTCATAGCCTTTATTGTTCTAATGCATTTCCTTACTCAACCTTGTGCTTGATTGTTGAATTATTGTTTAATCTTAAATTTATTTTATTTTATTGGATCACAGTAAACTGATGGTTGAATGATTGATGATTCTAGTTGACATTTGGCTTATGATTGGATTAGTGGGAATTAGACACCTCCTTGTTCCTCATTATAGTCTCCATCCTTGAGACCTTAAGTTGTCAAAATCAATCAGATGAATCTTGGGCTTGAGCATTTCTTATGTGTCCTGGAGGTCCTAACCATGCAGGGTATGTTCGACAGGTATTTCTTTTAATATTTAGTGACATGGTTGATCAATTATTAGCATTTTCTTCAGTTGATCATGATGTGATGATTTGTGTTGTTGTTTATTATGATGATGTGTTGATTAGGTGAAGTTATTAATTACGTTAATGCATTGATTATGTGTTGTTATTATTTATGATGATGTGTCACTCACGGTGCTATTAATTATGGTGTGTTGATTTTAATATCCTGATGTGGAAAAAAAATATTTACCTATTGTACATCGTTATTTATTGTCATAACGGAGGGGCCATTACATATGGTATTAGAGTGGGTTCAACCCTACGATTTGGGGATCATTATGCCTTCCACTATATTAAACACTAGATTAATAACTTATCGCTAATTAAAATTGAAATTTTTCCATGTAGGTAATCATGGTTAGAGAACATCGTGGAGGTAGACGACGTGGTGCTAGGGGAGGAGGTGCGATGCCTCAAGTAGCATCCATGCCAGAGGGGTCTAACCCTGAAGGAGAATAACAAGTCATTGGGCAGGACCAGATGGTAGTGGGGGATGTGGTTGGTTTGATGAGATCCTTTTAGAGGATGTCAGAGGCCTTGATTAACCGACTAGATAGAGATGAGGTTGTGGTGCTTATACCCCCTGAGGGTTCATAGCGTGCTCCAGCTGGAAGTGGTAGCATTCACAGAGAACTCGAGAAGGTGAAGTTTTTCGAGTTCATGAGTGCCACCAATGGCTCAGTCGTTGAGGCATGGTTGGAGAACTTGGCGATGTTCTTTGCACTTCGTGACTACACCTCCAACATGAAGATCTGCATGGTGGTCTTTCTGCTAAAAGGGAGTGCTCTTCTATGGTGGAAGATGCTCCTACCTCAAATAAACATGGTCGTCGAAGATGTATCATGGGAATTGTTCAAGGAATGGTTTTGGGAGAGGTATTTGTTAGAGGAATTCATTGAGTTCCATCTCAATGAGTTCAATGCCTTGTGAGAGGGTGGTTGTATGGTGTCGAAGTATGAGGCCCAATTCATGGAGCTACTTAGGTATGCTCCACATATGAACACCAAGAAGCTAAAGGTCAACATGTTTGTGTTCAGCCTTAACTTCAACATTCTTGCAAAGGTGAGGATCCTAATGCCTCAGACATTGCATGATGCATTCCAGAAGGCCCTCATAGTGGAGGAAGAGCTGACCAGCGGATGTCAGGGTAGGACTCCTACAAGATCAACTGGACAAACAACATCAAGTGTGCAGCAACATCAGACACCATCTAGACATACATCAGGGTATCAAGATACGTCGAGAGGATCCACGTTCACGACACCACGACGATCAGATCCTCAACAGAGGAATCCCTACAAAGGACCACTGCATCAGCATCAGCGTTGCCCATAGCAGCAGCAGTTCAGGCATGTTCAGTAGAATAGACTAGGATCTCGGGTTGGTAGGCCAACATCTTCTACTTCAGAGACCAGGAGTATTGGACCGAAGACTAGATGTTGGACATGTGGAGATCCACATTACCATAGACTGTCTGATTGAGAAGGTGAGAGTGGTCAGGTCAACATGACACACAACATTTGGAGATTTGGGAAAGGCCCACAAGATTCATGTAACAATGAATAATCGTCAGGCTGAGCACCAGTCCATTTTTCTCAACACATCAGGTTCAATCGCCGACCAAACTTTTAGTGTTTTGATAGATATAGGTGATACTGAGAGCTTTATCTCTAGTGTGGTGCTAAAAATAATTAAGGTAAAGGCAGTCGAGGAGGACAAGTTTAGATACGTAGAAATGGCTTCAGGTGCCAAACAAAAAGTTGGAGGAAAGGTTGTGGACTATAGCATTATCTTGGGATATTTTGTAACAAATTCCAACCTATATGTCATGATCTTAGGGTATTATGACATAGTTATTGGTATGGACTGGTTGGAATCGCATGATGTGATACTCAACTGTAAGACAAAATAGTTAATTTTGACCGATGATGTGGGACAAATAAGAGTGGTTGTAGGAAGAAACCAGGGAGTGTCCTTGAGGTTCATCCCTACAGTTAAAGAAGATCATGCTCAAGGGATGAAAGTTATATGCAATATTAGAGCTAACAAAAGGGTTGAGGCGGAAGGATTAGAAATCCTTCCGGTAGTACGAGAGTTTGTTGACATGTTTCAATAAAAGTTACCAGGTTTTTCACTGAAAGAGAGTTGGATTTTACCATTGACCTGAAACCTAGAACTGAACCCCTAGCAAGAGTTCCTTATCAGATGTTGTTAGGGTCCTAACCCACACATAGGTAGATCAATATATTTGGATGTAATAAAGGTCAATATCAATAAGGCCTTTCAATAAAATAGAATAAGGCAGATGTAAGAAGACCTAATAGAAGCTTTCGCTTCTAGAAGGATCTTCCTCTAGATGCTTCTCTTGATAGACATATTTAGTATAAATAAGGGTCGAGGGTATGAAAACCCT
>JASDQU010819415.1:60669-70717 GCA_032191745.1 Picea mariana | reverse complement strand
TAAATAATTAACAATAACAAAAATAATTAACCTTATTAATAATATAATTAATCTTAATCATTTTTATATTTGTAAATATAATTTTCCACTAAATAATCAAAGCCTAAATGCAATACTTACACAAGAACTTAACTTTTCCAAAAACTCATATTTGCTAAATTTATCTTAAACTTTTCCAAAAAAAACTCATTTTTACTAAATTTACCTTTAACTTTTCCAAAAATGCATATTTACTAAATTTACTTTCATTATTTTTCAACCAATAAAAATTATATAATTAATTTCTACCCAAAAACAAAAATGAAAACGAACTTAATATAAAATAAAAATTAGCTTTACTGATTCGGTGAGGAATTGATTATAGTTAACCGGGAACAAAGACAAAAATTGCTAATATTGATAATGCCGGGAAAAGCACAGTATGACGATATGGTTATGAATTTTTTTTTTTAGAGAAAACATTTTATTACATTAGATCTGGTTATTTTATTTTATCACAAACTGGTATATTGCGAAGAACTATACATATATCCGAGTATTTGGTTGTAATTCCCCTCCACATCTTCTTGCCTATCAAACTAGGTAAATACACCTGACCAATGCTCCCCATGCAAAGTAAGATGTAATATCCCTCAGAATTGATTTTGTGTACAAGAACCACAAAAGGACATGAYCTTAAGAAGGTTACAATCAATCATTATAAAAATTTGAAGGTGATCCCTCCTTTTCAGCATGAAGATAAATAAGAGGCATGAAGATAAATAAGAGGAAGAGATATTTGGAGGGTTTTAAACCTATTAGGAAGTATAAKCTYGTGTATCARGGATGCACCATATTGACCCTTTTCTAGTTGAATAGGAAATGAGGAAAGTAATGTTYCAAGAACAACTACATAAGTTAATAGTTGACACTCGAGAAAAAYGTGAGACAAAGAAAAGRGATCAACARGAGAAAGATGAGGARTCATTGAYRCATAGAAGAAAGAACAAGAAAATCTAGTTAAGGAAGCAACCTGCAAAGMTRCAAAAGAGAAAAATACATGTGCAGATGAAGAAGCCTGCAAGGYAAAGAAGTYCACAAGGCTTAGGAATAAAAATAGAGTCTATAAGAAGAATCAACCCACAAAAWTTTTGAGAGAAAAGAGTGAACTAAAAACGAAGCCCACAAATAAGAAGAAGAGAAGAGAAAGAAGGAAGAAGAAGAGAGAAGTAAGAGTTCCACTATAGATCCTMCCAAGACATTGTTTGTACTTACTTGTTTTTTAAACCTAGGGACTCCTATAAATGTAATATCTTTTAAATTTTCACATTCATCCTTGAAATTTCTTGATTTTATGATGAGGTGATAACTGTGGGAAATTTATATTACATTAATTAGAAAAAAGGAATAACAAGGAGACCATCCAAGAGATCAAGGAAAAGAGAACCCTATGAGTAGGGAAAACCAAAAATAAATATTGAATGTGATACAACCAAAGAGAAACCTTAAAATGAAGCAGAAGAAACAACATCAACATTGCATGCATTTGTAGGAGATAATGCTATCACTATAAATTGACTTTCTACAATGGTAGCTTGACAACCTTGGATCAACAAATGCAGCAAAAAAATATCCAAGTGGAATATTGATCCATATTGGATCATTATATTCATTTTTATCTATCTCGATGCTTTCATAGTGGAGGATAATTGGAGGAATCGGGTTGTAGGGCCATTTTAGTGGCAGGTCCTAGTTTGGAAAATTGGGGTTTGAAACCTTCTAGATCCATTTTGAGGCATAAAATGACATCTTTTGGTGTTAAAAATTTCCCAGAATCTCCCAGACCCCATGATAGTATTTTGCACATCACAACCTTTCCAATGGTGCAAATATCATGTCAGTCAAAGTTTGTATGCAAAAGTTATGCCTCTCGCAAGTTGACCTATTGTGTTGACCACCATGGTATAAGTGGATTCCACATCATCACCCATTAATCATGCATATGGAGCTATCCACGTATGTAATTTCAAGAATATTCTATAAGGTCCAAAACCCTATCACAATTGAGGGTTGAGAAAGTAAAAAAAATACCCCTAGATGCCTATCAGGCAAAGTTAAAAATCAAGCCACTAGGAATGGAAGGGGTTCCATTTTATGTTATTATATTGTGTTCCATAGTAGATAAGAACAAATGGGAATGAGAAATTAGAGATCATAATAGATGGGGTTAATCATTTTTAGTACCCTAACAAGCCATAAGTCTCATGTAACTCCATAGTGAGTGTCTTCTCCTATGTACCTTCATTATTTCCATACTAGATAAAAGAGAGAAGAGAAACCTCACCTTCTAGCTTGTTTTTCTCCTGTAAGGGTTTTCAAGAGAAAATATGTGTGTCGTTTTGTGAATGGTGTGTGATTGTATTTTAATTTTCTCTATTTTCCACATTTTATCTATTTTATGCATAAGCAAAAAATCAATAACTAAATATTCTGAAAATCTAAAGGGATTTCACCTTCATAGGTAGATTTGGGTTTTATTTATCAGATCTCTTGTGATGAATTGTTCTAGTTGAATATCCACGACAATTTATAGATCATATATGAATTCCATATTATGACATAAAATAAATATTTTCTCCATAAAGAAGAAATAGAAAACATTAGAAAAGAGTACATCCGTGAGCTAACAAGATTGACGATAGAGAGGAAAGAAAAATATAACCTCCTTGAATAATAGGGTCATAACATATCTTAATTAAAATAAGAAATTAGAAGGCTTTAACTGGAAGGAAGTAGTGAATAAAATAGGTTCCTTGAAGTTTCCATAGGTGAAGTGATAGAGGCAAATTGGTGCGAAGTCGCGACCCTCACGGTCCAACCCGTGCTCACTAGGACCTTCTTTGTTTCACGGACCCGAAGAGCTAGCTTGCTCTTCTACTCCTCTCGGGAGTTTCACTACCCACAGTAACACTCCTGCGATTTCCCCCTTAAATTCTCGGGATTTTGGGTCTCGCGATATTGCAAGCCCTGTATGCACGTTCTCGTGCAACTCCCAACTCCCGAACCCCGATAGTCAACAGTCAATTCTTTCACTCGTCAGGATTTTCCCTATCGGGATATCGCCGCTCTTGATTTCAACAAGTTGAAACTCCAACTTACAAACCCCGATGTGGCGATACTCTGACGCAACGCCACCTGTAATCCACTCCTTCCCGGGGTCCCACTCTGCCACATCACTTCGGGATTTCACAGATAGAAAATCCACGATGCCACTGTTTCTTGATGTTGAAAACAATGAATGCCGAATCCCAACCTTTCGGGATCGCGTGCCACATGTCCTGTGGAGATCAATGGCTCCGAATAACTCGGGAAATTGCGACTCGCGATTTCAACGAGTCTGTGCCTTACCTGGTCAATCGCCGAATGCCGAACCCCGATGGACTTTGATCCTTCCTGCGTCTATGGATTAACTCCTGCGCAGCTTCTCCATGATCCAACGATCCTCGGGATTTCGCGATTCTCCTACGCAAATCCTGTCTGTCGATTCTCCTCCTTGGAGTTTCTTCCACTTGAAAGCTTCTCCTGCTCAAGCCTCTCTTGGGTTTGTTCCCACATCATCCGCAAAGGAACTATCCCTCCTGAGCTTTGTCAATTCGCTCCTTCAGGGACTCTACGCACACTNAGAATGAGAGTTTAACTGTTGAGCCTCATCAACGCACTCTATGCGAATGAATTCAACTGCACTCTATGCAGGAATATCCTGGCTCAAACAGAGAAACAATTGAAACTCATTCTTTCATCCTCTCAGACTTCACATTTACCATGAAATCAGACTTCCAGCCTGCGCACGTCTTGCTCGGCTCCCGGTGTCAAATCCTGCACTCTTGAGGACTTGGAACAAAAGTTATCACTTCCTGAACCCTACAGTCATGCATTCCTTGCGGACAAATTCCACTGCACTCTATGCAGGAATCTCTTGGTTCAGAAATAGAGAAACAATTGAAACTAATTGTTTTACTCTCTCAGATTTCGAGCCTGCCATGAAATCACATACACAGCATATAGAACAAAGGCATAACAAGAAGCAAATATGCAACAGCATAATATCAACAACACATAGAGAATAATCATAGCCATGGAATTGAATCAAAGTCTTTCTTCTATTAATTCAATCTGTACATGGGTGTTCTCTACAAGTTCTCTGATTTCTCTCTTCTTGCTCTTGTTTCTAATATGAATGCTAATTGCTATAATGATACAAAGGAGGGTGCCTATATTCCGTTTTCCCTCTCGAATTCTACAACTATCAAATCTACAATTAATTCCTACCTATCTTTACATTAATTCTATTGAATGCCTCAGCTACTAAGGACGTGAGCTTAAAGGCTCAAGGTCCATTTACATATACAAGTGCGCTTCATCACATCAACGCATTAATGTTTGGCGCAACACATCAAGGTATTTCAAAACTTGGTGCTGGCGCTATCCAGCTGTCTTTTCTGCTCCACGTGCTGGCTCGCTTGATGAGTGAGCGATGCTCCTGCATCATACTGCTCGGCTTGAAAAGTCTTAATGGGCTCCTGTCCATGACCTCCTGCACAGCCTGTCCATGCTTCTGGATAACTGCTTCTGTTTCCCAGCTGGCATCTTCCACTGGGTGGTTCTTCCATTTTACCAGGTATTCAAAATACTGCTTTCACCTGGTCTTCTTACCTGCTCGCTTGTCCAGTATGCACTCCATCTGCGGATTTTCTGCAATTGGCATTTTCTTCTGCGACTGGACTTCTGGTTGTTCATCTCCAGCATCTATTTCTCCAGCCCTGTATGGGTATAAATCTGAAACATTGAATATCAGAGATATCCCGATGCCCTCCGGCAACTCAATTTCAGACGCGTTCTCTCCGAACTTCTTCAGGACTCTGCATGGTCCAATCTTCTGCATCTTGAGCTTGTTATATGTTCCCCTTGGGAACCTTTCTTTCCTTAAGTGTGCCAGAACCATGTCACCAACTTCGAACTGAAGTTGCCTCTTCCGTTGGTCGGCTCTGCGCTTATACTCCTGATTCGACGTCTATAGTCGGTGCTTCACCTTCATGGGAAGTTCTTCCATCACCTCAGCGAACTCTTCAGCACAAGCGCTGCTAGTTTCATCCTGTTCTGACTCCCTGAGTTCAGAAACTCCCCTCGGTTGTGTCCCATACACAATCTGAAATGGGCTTTTTCCTGTACTTCGATTCACAAAATTGTTGTATGCAAACTCTGTCTGTGGTAATACATTGTCCCAGCTGCTATGGTGCTCCATCACCAAGCTCCTCAGCAAGTCTCCCAGACTTCTGTTGACCACCTCGGTCTGTCCATCTGTCTGCGGATGGTAAGTTGAACTAAACGCTAAGTCAATTCCGAGCTTTTGGTAGATATAGGAGACATAGCCTTCCGGGAAGGGGTAGAGATAGCAGACCCGCTAACTAACGCTACCCGAGCCAGGCAGTTCTTATCCGACTCCGGAATTTGATTACTCAACTATGTATGAAGAGTGGTTATGAGAAAGTCATCCATATCAGAATGAATTCCCTATTACACAGGCAGATCGGGAACCAAGCCATAGAGTTTGGATTCTTAAGTAAGCCAGTATATAAACAAAGCCTGCTTACAGGAAGGCAAGGCATCCTAATGCGGCTACTATTCTCTAGAAAGCGAGTTCTTCATTAGTCAAACAGGAAAGAAAGAATACCATAGCATCCTCCAAAAATGAACTATGAACTTGGTATCCCTGTCCGAGACTATGCTTCTCGGCAATCCATGCAATCTGACAACCTCTTTGAAAAATAAGTTGGCGATGTGGGTCGCATCGCTGGTCTTCTGACACTGTATAAAATGTGCCATTTTCGAGAACCTGTCCACCACCACAAAGATGGAATCGACTCCCCTCTGCGTTCTCGGCAATCCCAGAACAAAATCCATGCTAATTGCCTCCCATGGTCTCTCGGGTATGGGCAATGGCTGATAAAAACCTGCATTCTGCTTTCACCCCTTCAAATGTTGACAAATCCTGCATCGGTCAACAAATCGTTTAACATCGACTCGCATGCCTGGCCAAAAATATGATTCTCTCAACTTGGCGAATGTTTTGTCATGTCTAAAATGACCTGCTAATCCACCACTGTGCTTCTCTTTCAACAGATTCTCCCTCATGGAGCAATTTGGAATGCACAGTTGATTGCCTCTGAACAACAATCCTTGCTGGATCATATAATCTATCCACGGGCTCCTATCCCTGAGAATTGGGTTCTCAGCTGCTTCGTATGCTTCTCCAAAATCTGCATCACCTGCATACATATCTTTAAGATTTTCAAAACCCAAGGTTCTGACTATGAATTCCTGGATCAACAAACATTTCCTGCTCAAAGCATCAACCACTTTGTTAGCAGTCCCTGAAATGTGTTTGATCACAAATGTGAAATTTTGCATGTACTCAACCCATTTTGCATGCTTCTGGTTCAACTTATCTTGTTGACTTATGAACTGCAATGCGTGATTATCGTTGTACAATACAAATTCTTTGGGTATCAAGTAATGCCTCCACTTCCTCAATGCCTGTATGATGGCATAAAATTCCTTATCATATGTGGAGTACTTCAGCTTGGCATCATCCAATTTCTCGCTGAAATATGCAACAGGTCTGTCATCCTGACTTAAGACCCCTCCAAAAGCATATCCGCTGGCATCACATTTCACTTGAAATGTTTTCCGAAAATCGGGCAACACCAGAATTGGTTGCTCTGTGATCTTTCGCTTCAACAGATTGAAGCTTTTCTCAGCCTCTGCTGTCCAATGAAAAACTTTATGTCGCTTTTTCACTGTGTCCATCATTGCTGCGCTAATCCCACTGAAATTTCGAATGAACTTCCTGTAGAAAATAACCAGTCCATGAAAACTCCTCACCTCGAAAATATTTCTCGGTGATGGCCAATTCTTTATCACTTTCACCTTCTCGGGATCCATTTTCAACTCATTCGCCGAGATTACAAAACCCAAATAAATGAGTTCTGTCTGCATGAAGGAACACTTCTTCAAATTGATTAACAGCTTCTCCTGCTGCAATATTCTCATTACAATGGTCAAATGCCTCAAATGTTCAGCCCTGGTCTTACTGAAAATCAGTATATCATCCAGGTACATGACCACAAATTTTCCGATGAATTCCCACAGGACTTCATTCATCAGCCTCATGAATGTGCTCGGTGCGTTTGTCAAACCAAACGGCATGACCAGCCATTCGTACAAACCCTCATTTGTCTTGAACGTTGTTTTCCATTCACCCTCTCTCATGCGAATCTGATGATATCCGCTCTTCAGATCTATCTTTGAGAAATAATTTGCCCCACTCAGGCAATCCATCAAGTCATCCATTCTCGGTAGTGGAAATCTGTACCTGATGGTGATTTTGTTTATAGCCCTGGAGTCTGTACACATCCTCCAGCCTCCATCCTTCTTCGGACTTAACACTGTTGGAACAACACACGGACTGAGACTCTCCCTGACCAGTCCTTTATCCAGCAAGTCCTGTACCTGATTATTAACTTCCTCATTCTCCTGAGGCGTCAACCTGTACGCTGCCTTATTTGGTAAACTTGCTCCAGGTATGAGGTCAATGTGATGAATCACACTCCTCATCGGTGGCAACGAACGAGGTAGTTCGTCCACGATGATATCAGCGAACTCTCCCAGCAGTTCCTGAATTTCATCTGGCAAGTCATCCACTCTTGTGCTTGTCAGGACAATTCTCGGCTTCCTGACCACAAAGAACTGTGGATCTTCATTCTTCTCCATCTCTGTGAGAAGCTCTTTTCCACTCATGCGAAGTATCATGTTGTTTACTTCCGGTTTTACCTCTTTATCCTTTATCGGAAGCAATTTGTGTAATTTCCCATCCTTCTCTAAAGTATATGTGTTCATCCTCTCATTATGAACAACATTTCGGTCATACTGCCATGGTCTACCCAGCAAGATATGACATACATCCATTGGAATGACATCACACAAAATTTCATCATGATAATTCCCTATCTTGAATTTAACTAAGCATTGTTTAGTGACACTTACCCGGTGTCCTTTTTGTAACCACGAGACTTTGTATGGACTCGGGTGCTTAGTTGTTTCCAACTCCAACTTTTCCACCATCTCGGTTGAAACGAGATTGTCGGTGCTTCCGCTGTCAGCTATGACCTTGCATTTCCTGTCCTTGGCTGTGCAAGCCATCCTGAACAGTCTGCTCCTCTGCACTGAGCTTTTCACCTCCTTCTCAGGTGTCAAAAGGATCTTATGCATCCCAAGCGACCTTCCGCTATCCACATCTTCTGACTCAGCATCACGCCTCTGTGCCTCAGTGATGTGAGTTTCTCCTCTGTCCGGTTTCCTGTCTGGACAGTCAACGGCTTTATGTCCATCCTTCCCACATGTAAAACATGTGATGATTCCTCCTTGTCCTCTTCCCCTACCTCGGGTACGAGGAAATGTATTCGCGTCAGCATATCCGCCACCCTGCTCGGTATGCTGCCTCCTCGGCTCTGCATAAGGCTACCTTTGTTGTGAGGTTCCACCTCTCTCAATATTACCCTGAGGCTTCTTCCATTCCTCCTTGGGCTTCTGAGTTCTTTCTTGGGCAACTGTCTTGCCTCTTGGCTGACTCCTACCTCGCCCATGCTGACCTTGCCTGTAGCTCAGTTTTCCTCGGCTTTCAGAGCCATTTGGTATGCATCCTCAACTTTTCGGATGGTAACCATGCTTAATTCATCCTGAATGTCGTATCTCAACCCATTCAGGTATCTCGCCACCTTCTCATCATCACTCTCTCGATGACCTGCTCTGATGTTGAGCTTGTAGAATTCCTCGGTGTACTCCTTCACCGTCATCAACTTCTGTCTCAGGTTTTGCATTCGCCTGAACAGAGTGATCTGGTAATCTCTGGGGATGAATTTCGCCTTCATCTTCACGATCATTCGATCCCAACTCTTGATCTTTTGTTTTCACTTGGAACGTCTGTCTGCCTACAGCTCGTCCCACCATAAGGATGCATGTCCCTTCAACTTGGTAACAGCGTGCCTTACCTTCTTATCCTCTTCGATATCCTCATAATCGAAGTAGGTGTCAAGTGCTCGGATCCAATCCAGCAACTCTTCTGCATCCAGGCTTCCCTCATAAGCTGGAATATCCATTTTAGTCTTGGAACTCATCCTGGCGATACTTTTGATTAATCGCTCAGTCGATGCATCCTCTACTATGACCTGTTCTACATGCCCAGCTTCTTCTTCTACGTCGGAATCACTATGATCCCCTGCATCAGCTCCATGTCTCTGATTTGTCTCCATATCCTCGAGTCTCGCCCTGAGATCTCATATTTGACGCTCCATTTCTGGATTCCCTGCCGGCCTGCCTCTTCTTCTCACCTCCCTGTCTTCAGGATCTGGTGACTGTCTCTCCCTTCTGGGCGGCATGGTGAATTTCTTCTCTCTACTACCGAAGCAAAGAGAACTCTTTTCCCGCTCTGATACCACTTGGTGCGAAGTCGCGACCCTCGCGGTCCAACCCACGCTCACCAGGACCTTCTTCATTTCAAGGACCCGAAGAGATAGCTTTCTCTTCTACTCCTCTTGGGAGTTTCACTACCCACAGTAACACTCCTGTGATTTCCCCCTTCAATTCTCGGGATTTTGGGTCTCGCGATATCGCGAGCCTTGTATGCACGTTCTCATACAACTCCCAACTCCCGAACCCCGATAGTCAACAGTCAACGCTTTCACTCGTCGGGATTTTCCCTATCGGGATATCACCACTCGCGATGTCAACGAGTTGAAACTCCAACTTACAAACCCCGATGTGGCGATACTCCGACGCAACGCCACCTGTAATCCACTCCTTCTCGGGGTCCCACTCTGCCACGTCACTTCGGGATTTCATGGATCGCAAATCCACGATGCTAGTGTTTCTTGATGTTTAAAACCCCGAACGCCGAATCCTGACCTTTCGGGATCGTGTGCCACCTGTCCTGTGGAGATCAACGGCTCCGAAT
>JASDQU010819415.1:25448-60569 GCA_032191745.1 Picea mariana | reverse complement strand
GAAAGCACACTAAGACTTAGATATGACTAGATAGATGGAAGATCACTTACCTAGGAGTACAAGAAACCATCAGCAACACCAAATAAGTATGCATAGAATTATCGAGCATTTCTAATGAGCTTCTGGAGATGTTTCATATGCCACTTAATGAAGAATTAAATAGGACATGATCCAAAGAGACTAGGGTGGCATAGGTGGTGAAGATCAAGGAGAAAATTAGATAGGAAATTAAACAATTCGATAAAGTTGACAAGGAAATTATCAATGAATACTTAACCCAACCCTTGAAATGCATGTCAGTAGCAGATGACTTTGCAAAGGGAGACGGAAGGTATTTGAAGTTAGAGGTAGCTGACAAGATATATGATGGCAAGCTCGAGCTTCAAAAAATGAAATTGGACAAGTTAAGCAAGATAACTCACGCATATGAGTCATGGGTCAATTTTGTAAGTGACTTAGCCTAAAACAAGGATTAATATTTTTGTACTTTGTATATTTTTGTAAAGTAGAATATGAATGGTTAACTGTTTACATTTAACTGTTTACATTTAACAAGTTTGCTATAGGTTACGATAGAATAGAAATATATTATAATAATAATTTATATTTATGTTCTAGAGAAATTAATTAATTTTTTTATAAAATTTACTGAAGATAACCTAATTGTCTTTCCATTTTTATTGACCTTTAGTGGAAACTAGGCCCAGGCCCACATACTAGTTCAAAGTGCTACCCTAAACCAGAGTAAGCCTAATTCAGGCTTTCCATCAGACTCATCAACACCACCCATAAGTGTAACTGAATTTTCCACCACATAACCTGAAATAGAAGTAGATGTGCCAAATCCAATATATCTCAACAAAGCTCACTTAATAATAGGAATTAGGTTCTTGATTTTCACATAACAATATGAAAGAAATAAATTTTTTAACGGGGAACATAGACAAGACAACGGGATTGATTATAGTTAATGGGGAACATAGACAAGACAAGGAGATTGATACCTCTTCCTCCATTGCTTTTCACGTTGGTTTTACCCATCAACATGAAATATAATAATTGCAAAAGCACACCGTACATACTGCACCTATATATTTCACATTGGTTTTAACCAACAACATGAAATCTTGATTGATTGGGTGTGGAATTGATTATAGTTAACGAGAAACAAAGACAAAAATTGTTAATACCAGGATATCTAAGGAAAGATTAATCATAGTTAACATTATTAGACAAGGTATTTTATTTATGTCTAGGATTTATTAGAGAAAATATTTTATTAGATTCAGTATGGTTATGATTTTTTTATTAAATATGTTAGGTTTTAAGCAGCCTTAAAGCAACACTGTTCTCAAGGCTTGAGATGACGAAATTGCTACACAAGAGTACTTGGTTTCCAAGTGACATCTATTGTAGTTGTATCTTTCCACTGGACTAACACTACCTTGATGACACGCTGATGTAGACGACACTCATGCTAGTCTAAATTGCTTGTGGTTGCAACCAGATGGAGCCCTCTTCATCCAACTCGGGAAGGCTGGTTTGAGTTTGGCACTTAGTTTCAATCACCTTCTTTCAGAAGTAGACATGAAAAACATGATGGAGCTTAGAATGACTGGGAAAAGATAACTTATACGCCACCTATCCCACATGCTTGAGAATAGTATAATGACCATAAAATTTGGGCGCCAATTTCTTACAATGGTCAGCCTTGAGGGAAGTTTGCTTATAAGGTTGCAGACAAAGCAACACCATGTCTCCTTTAGAAAATTGACATTCAGAGTGACCTTGATTTGCCTACTGCTTCATGCGATTCTAGGCCATAACCAAATTCTCTTTGAGGGTACGGATAATAGCTTCTCAAACTGTAAGTGTTTGGTCAACTGCCTAGACCTTCAAGACACCTGGAAGGTCTGAGAGAACTGAAGGTGGATTTTGTCCATATATTGCTTCAAAAGGAGTCATGCGAGTAGCTGTATGGTAAGAATGTTGTATGACCATTCAACTAGTGGCAACCATTGAGCCCGCTGATTTTTCCTTTCTGATACAAAAAACCTCAAATATGTTTCCAAACACTTGTTGATGAATTTCGTTTAACCATCAGTCTGGGGATGATACATTATGCTAAGATGAAATTGGGTTCCTTGTATCCTAAACAATTCTTTCCAAAAATTGTTGGTGAAAGTGGGGTGTCGACCAGAAACAATAGAATGAGGCATGCCATGAAGCTTGAAGACTTGATCCATAAAAAGTTGAGCCATAGTGGAGGTGGTGAATGGGTGTTGAAGAGCACAAAAATGAGCATACTTGGAAAGACAATCAACTACCACCATAATGATTGATTTATTACCCGATTTAGGTAAGCCCGCGATAAAATCCATAGAGATATCCCTCCAAATAGCAGGTGGAATCAAAAGCAGTTGTAGTGTGCTAGGAGCTTTGACTGTTTCTCGCTTGTTGTAATATTCCATATATAAAAAAGTATGCAGAACATAAATAAATAGATAGAAATGGCAGATGATCAACAATATAACCAGAACAACACCACAATAATACCAAAGTGATACTAGAATAACACCAGAAAGAGCACTCTGATTACTAGAAGCAATGTTCACTTGCCTCTTCGAGGGGGAAACCTCCAGCAGAGCAGAGCTCTATTACAATAATATCCAAGACAAAATTTCTCATACCCTCGACTCCTATTTATACTAAATATGTCTATCAAAAGAACCGTCTAGAGGAAGATCCTTCTAAAAGCAGAAGCTTCTATTAGGTATTTTTACTTTGGAATTATTCTTCCTTATTGCTAGGCCTTATTAATATTGACCTTTAGTACATGGAAATATATTTTTCTACCTACCTGAGGGGTTAAGTCCCTAACATGTCCTCCCCCTTAAAAACAACCTTTTCCTCGAGGCTTGAGATGAGGAAATTGTTGCAGAATGGTAGTTGGTTCCCAAGTGGCATCTGTTGGAGTTGTATCTTTCCACTGGACTAGCACATTCTTGATGGTTCACTGATGCATATGACATTCACGTTGGTCCAAAAATGTTTGTGGTTGTAGCCAAATGGAGCCTTCTTAGTCCAACTTGGGAAGGTTGGTTTGAGTTTGGCACTTAGTTCTAATCACCTTCTTTAAGAAGGAAACATGAAAAACAAGATGGAGCTTAGAATGAATGGGCAAAGCTAACTGATAGGCCACCTGTCCCACACGCTTGAGAACGATATAAGGACCATAAAATTTGGGCGCCAGTTTTCGACAATGGTCATTCTTGAGGGAATTTTTCTTGTAAGGTTCATTTGAAGAAACACTTGATCCCCTTCTGCAAATTGACGTTCATAGTGACCTTGATCTGCTTGTTGCTTCATGCATTTCTGGGCCATGACCAAATTCTCTTTGAGGGTACGGAGAATAACCTCTCAAACTGTAAGCATTTGGTCAACCACCTGGACCTTTGAGACACCTGGAAAATATGAGAGAATGGAAGGTGGATTTTTTCCATATACCACTTCAAAAGGAGTCATGTAGATGTATGGTATGAAGTTTTGTACCACCATTCAACTAGTGGTAACCATTGAGCCCACTGATTTTTCCTTTTCGATGCAAAACACCTCATATATGTTTTGAAACACTTGTTGACAATTTCAGTTTGACCATTTGTCTGGGGATGATAAGTTGTGTTGATATGCAATTGGGTGCCTTGTAGCTTGAACAGTTCTTGACAAAAACTGCAGGTGAAAGTTGGGTTGTGATAAAAAACAATAGAATGTGGCATGCCATGAAGTGTGAATATCTAATACATGAAAGCTTGAGCCACAGTGAATGTTGTAAATGGGTGTTGAAGAGTACGGGAATGAGCATAGTTGGAAAGATGATCAACTACCACCATTTTGATTGATTTATTTCTTGATTTAGGTAAGCCTATAATAAAATCCATAGAGATATCCCGCCAAATAGCAGGTGGAATTGGAAGCAGTTTTAGTGTGCCAAGATATTTGACTGTTTCTCCTTTGTCGCATTGACAAACATCAAATTCAACTAAAAAATTACAAACATCCTATTTCATACCATCCCATAAAAAAGAATGTTTGACCCAGTCATAGGTTTTGGTAAACCCAGAGTGCCCCGCTGTGGGTGTAGCATGAAGCTCAGAGAGTACTATGGATTTAATTTTTGACTATTTACTTAAATACAAATAGACTTTGTATTGAATCTCATCATTGAGCCAAGAGTACCCTAGGGAAACTAGAGAATTGGACTGCAATTTTTGTATTCGATGCGAACTTTTGGGATCATGTAGCCATTCCTGGAAAACAACTTTAAGCCAATCAAGTACAATGAAAGAGAAAGAAAAAAGGGACCCTTCATCTTCATATTTTCTGGAAAGTGCATTAGCAACCACATTGTCTTTCCTTTTTTGTAAATGATCTCATAATCATATCCAAAGAGCTTAGTCACCCATTTGTGTTTCTCTGGGGAGAAAAGGAGTTCCAGAAAATACTTGAGGCTTTGATGATCTATCTTAATTTGGAAGCATTTCCACAATAGACAAGGGTACCAAAGATCCACGACATGCAAAATAGCCAACATTTCCTTTTCATAGATTGATTTGCCCAAATTTCACTTGGACAGTTGTTTGTTGGTAAAGGCCAAAGGTCGACCCTCTTGCATAAGGACAACACCAATTCCTTTCCCATAAGCATCACATTCAAAGACAAAGGTCTTTATGAAATCATGAAGGGCTAGGACTGGAGTGGTTCACATGGCCATCTTCAAGGTTTGAAAATCCTGAGCAGCTGCTGGAGTCCAAGTGAAATAATTCTTTTTAAGGAGTGCATTGAGAGGTGTCACAATATTTCCATAATTCTTAACAAACTTGCGATAATAACCTATTAAACCCAGAAATCCATGCAAGATTTTGAGAGTCTTTGGGTGAGTCCAATCTTGCATAGCTTCAATCTTTTTAGGATCTACCCTGACGTCAGCCTTGCCAACAAGATGACCCTAGTACTCGACTTCCGAGGTGCCAAAAGAACATTTAGATTGTTTGAGGAAAACTTGGTGCTGAGAGAGTAGATGGAGAACTCGATCCACATGAGAAAGATTGGTTTCCCTAGTTTTACTATAGATGAGGATATCATCAAAGAAAACTAAAACAAAATGATAGAGAAAATGACGAAAGACATGATTCATGAGGCTTTGGAAAGTGGAGGGAGCATTACACAGGCCAAAGGGCACGACCAAAAAATCATAGTGGCCCTCATGAGTTCTAAAGCAGCCTGAGGAATGTATGCCTCTTTCATACAGATATGGTGGTAGCCAGAACAAAGATCAAGTTTAGTAAAGAACTGGGCGCCACTCAATTCATCCAAGAGGTCATCAATGACAAGGATGGGAAATTTGTCTTTAATGGTGAGTTTGTTGAGGGCGTGGAAGTCATGAGACATGCACCAAGAACCTTCTTTATTAAGGACCGTGACTATGGGAGAAGAGTAGGGGCTCATACTAGAGCGGATAACATCTACATTGAGCAGTTCTTGAACAATTTTCTGAATTTTATTTTTTTGGGAAAAGGGGTGATGATAGGGACGAATATTGGGAGGAAGGATGCCTAGGACAAGGGGAATGGAATGATCATGAGCACCACGGGGAGGAGGGAGTCCCCGGGGAGTGTAAAAAACCACTTGATGTTTAGAGAAGATGGATTAACAGTCTTGTGGCATAGAGGGTGTCTTAGTTTCTTGTATGGCATGGAGTTCGGAAATAATTTCATAATGACCTTTTTTGAGCATCTTTTCCATGCGATGAGAAGTAATGATCTTCTGGGAATCGATAGTGATGCTCTGGTACTTATATGGTTGGCCCTCCTGGTCGAATTACATGGTTAATTCCTTAAAATCCATGAGAATGGGACCCAAAGTCTTTAACCACTCTGCACCCAACACAATGTCATAATCCCCCATGTCAATATCAAACATATGAGATTTCAGGTGGTAGTCACCAATTTGGAAACACACATTTTCACAACACCCTCCACATTTCACGGACCCACCATTGGCCATCATGATTTGAAAATTATTGACTGCCTGGATATAGCAATTAGTTTCTTGGGCAGTGCAATGATGAATAAAATTATGGGTTCTTCCACTATCAACAACAATGATGGCCTTCCTATGCTTGATGTAACCAATTATCTTGAGGGTTTTGGGAACAGAGAATCCAGTGAGAGAATTTAGGGAAATGAACGGTTCTACTTCGGGAGGGTCCAAGGGAGGGGTTATGTTGGTGGGTTCAGGTGACACAGACACAATGGGAGCCTCAACATCCTCTTCCAAAACATCCTCTAATATGGCCATAAAAAGATTTTGTTCCTTACACTTGTGTATCGAAAAATATTTTTCATCACAATTATAACAAAGGCCTTTGAGTTAGCGTTCATCCATTTCGGCCCTAGTCAATTTATGAATCTTTAGTGGAGTAGAAGGAGGAGTAGAAGTCATTGGTTTAGTGTGAGGAATAAAGGAAACTTTTCATTTTTGAGAAGAGACAATTGGTTGTGCTTCCTTAGCTCTCATAGTAGCCTCCACCCAACTCTGAGGTCGAGCCATGAGGACATGGGAATGAATCTCATCCTTGAGGCCACTGATAAAAAAATCTTAGAAAAAGCATCAGACATGCCCTCTGTACAAAACTCCAGTCACTCAAAAGTAGCTATAAAGTCTTCCACTGTGCCAGATTGTTTTAACTTTGTCAAACGGACTAAATGGTTGGTGTCAGTGTCAAAGAATTCATAAATCTCTTCCACAAAGTGTGTCTAAGCCACATACCCTTGGCGGACATTTTTTCACCATTGCCAATGTTCTTGATCTAGATGGAGAACACCATACTGGAGTTTGGCCAACTCATCTGTAATGCCATACAAAGAGAAATATTGTTCCATTTGAGTTACTCAGCCAATGGGATCCGAGCCATCAAATTTTGTCACATCCACATGCAGAACGCATAGGTCACACTGAAAGGGATTGGGTTGAAAGTTCTGGGAATGAGAGGAAGTTTCACCTTCGTTATGAAAATGTGGGTCAGATAAGGGAATATCTGCAGGGATATGCAGCTTGGCGCAGATCATCGTAGTGACCAATTCAAGCTGGGTATTCATGTCTTGTTTGATTTCTGCAATTGATGTAGGGATTGAGGCAGCTATGGAGGAATGAATTTTTTGATTGATGGAGACAATATTGGAACTGACTTGTCACACTTCTTGTTGGGTTTCTATAAAATTAGAGTGCAAGGTATTGAAGCGAGCTCCCAAGTCTTAGCTAAGGGTATGGGCCATGATGACGAGGGGACTTGAAATTAGGTGGGTGGGACCACACAGAAAATGGGTTATGGGTGAAGTGTATCAGAATGATCAAGGTGACGATTTGAATCCAATGGGGTAAAGCCCAAATAAGGGTGCTTCAAGAGGGTTGGTTCCACAAAAAAATTTTTGTTGGAAATTGATAGGTATGACTACGATAAGGGAGAAGAGAGAAATCCAATGGAATAGGTATCAAATAATGGTGTGGAGTTATACTCTGATCTGAAGAATATTACAATGATGAAATGCCCAAATGTTTAACAAGAAGAAATGTGTAGTAAACTCGCAACTCGAATGCAGGAGACACGGCTACATGACAATATATCTTGTCTGTTCTATTTTTGTTTCCTTCCCAAGGGTTATGTATTCAAGGGTTCTACAAACAAGATTTTTCTTTGTGCTATAGCTCTCTGATATACATGAGGGGTCCAACAATAGTAATCGGCCCAATATCTCAGGGCAACAACTAAGGAAGATAGACCGTGCCCTTAGCCGTACTACCCGACTACCCAGGTTTTAGAGAGTATCTTCTTGAGTGTTATTCTTGGTGGAACTATAACAGTCAGGTGGTCGATCAATTTATCTATGGAGGACTTCAAGAAATCTTGGTCGATCCATATACATGTGTTGTATGATGTGATACCACTCGAAGGGGTACCAACAGGGGTTACAAGTGTGGCCAAGAGATGTGCGCTTAAGTACCTCTTGTATTTCCTACGTGTATGAATCCCCGACTATGGGTTTATGCGTGTAAAGACATATCTCTGTAGATTAAAGACATAGGAATATGTCTCTACCATGAAAAAAAATTAACCCACAATTTTATACTGAGGAAGGTGTTATCATACAACTTGTAATATTCAAGATATAAAAAAGTATGCAGAACAAAAATAAATATCTACAAATGGCAGATGATCAACAAGATAACCAAAACAACACCACAATAATACCAAAATGATACTAGAATAACACCAAAAAGAGCACTTTGATTACTGAGAGCAATGTTCACTTGCCTCTTCGAAGGGGAAACCTCCAACAGAGCAGATCTCTATTACAATAATATCCAAGACAAAATTTCTCATACCCTCAACTCCTATTTATACTAAATATTTCTATCAAAAGAACCATCTAGAGGAAGATCATTCTAGAAGCGAAAGCTTCTATTAGGTCTTCTTACATTCGACTTATTCTTCCTTATTGCTAGGCCTTATTAATATTGACCTTTATTACATGGAAATATATTATTCTCCCTACGTGAGGGGTTAGGTCCCTAACACTTCTTGTGTTGACAAACATCAGATTCTGCCACAAAATGGTGAACATCCTATTTCATACCATCCTAGGAAAAAGAACATTTGACCCGGTCATAGGTTTTGGTAAACCCTGAGTGCGCAACTATGGGTGTAGCGTGAAGCTCATAAGGTATCATGGACTTGAGTTGTGACTATTTACTTAAATACAAATGGACTTTGTAGCGAAGCTCATCATTGTCCCAATAGTACCCTGGGGAAACTGGAGAATTGGCCTGTAATTGTTGGATCATATGCAAAATTTTGGGATCTTGTAGCCATTCCTGGCGAACAACTTGGAGCCAATATGGTACAATGAAGGAGAGGGGAAAAAGGGACCCTTCATATTCATATTTTGTTGAAAGTGCATCAACAACCACATCATATTTTCCTTTCTTGTAAATGATCTCATAATCATATCCAAAGAGCTTAGTGACCCATTTGTATTTCTTCTAGGAGAAAGGGTGTTGCTCCAGAAAACACTTGAGGCTTTTATGTTTTTTCTTAATTTGGAAGCATTTCCCCAATAGATAAGGGCGCCAAAGATCCATTGCATCCATAATAGTCAACATTTCCATTTCATGGATTGATTTTCCCGATTTTCGCTCTAACATGTGTTTGCTGGCAAAGGCCAAAGGACGACCATATTTCATAATGACTTCTCCAATTCCTCTCCTGGAAGTATCACATTCCAACACAAATGTCTTTGTGAAATTGGGAAGGGCCGAGACAGGAGTTGTGCACATGGTCGCCTTCAAGGTTTGAAAGGTCTGATCAGTTGTGAGAGTTCAAGTGAAAGAATTCTTTTTAAGGAGAGTAGTGAGAGGTGCCGCAATTTTTCCATAATTATTAACAAACTTGAGATAATATCCTTTGAAACCCAGAAATCCACGCAATCTTTTGAGAGTATTTGGGTGAGGCCAATCTTGCATATCTTCAATATTTTTGGATCCACTCTGACATCTACCTTTCCAACAATATTTTCCAAGTACTCGACTTACGAGGCTCCAAAAGCATATTTAGATTGTTTGAGGAAAAGTCAGTGTTGAGAGATTAGATGTAGAACTAGATCCACATGAGCAAGATGGGTTGTCCAGGTTTTACTATAGATGAGGATATCATCAAAGAAAACTAAGACAAAATTATGGAGAAAAGGATGGAAGACATGATTCATGAGGCTTTGGAAAGTGGATGGAGCATTACGAAAGCCAAAGGGCATGAAAAAAAAATCATAGTGGCCCTCATGAGTTAAAAATGAAGTATTAGGAATGTATACCTCGTTCATACGTATCTGGTGGTAGCTAGAACGAAGATCAAGTTTAGTAAAGAACTGGGCACCACTCAATCCATCCAAGAGGTCATCAATGACAGGAATGGGAAATTTGTCTTTGATGGTGAGTTTTTTTAGGGCATAGAAGTCATGACATATGTGCCAAGATCCTTATTTATTAAGGACCATGACCACAAAAGAAGAGTAGGGGATTGTACTAGGACGGATAACACCCGTGGTGAGCAATTCTTGAAAAAATTTCTCAATTTCATTTTTTTGGGAAAAGGAATGACGATAGGGAAAAATATTGGGAGGGAGGCTGTTGGGGACAAGGGGAATGGAATGATCATGAACACCACGGGAAGGAGGAATTCCATAGGGAGTGGAAAAAACAACTTGATGTTTGGAGAGGATGTATTGGAGGTCCTACGACACAGAGGGTGTCTTAGTGGCTTGGATGGCATGGAGTTATGCAATAATTCCATAATGACCTTCTTTGAGGAGTTTTTCCATGTGATGGGAACTGATGATCTCTGGGGAACTGACAGTAATGCCTTGGAACTTATATTGTTGGCCCTCCTAGTTGAATTGCATGGTTAATTCTTGAAAATCCATGAGAATGGGACCCAATGTCCTTAGAAAATATGCACCCAACACAATGTCACAACCGCCCATGTCGATAGAAAACATATAATATTTCAAGTGGTACTAACCAATTTGGAGACACACATTTTCACAGCGCCCCCCACATTTCATGGAACCTCCATTAACAATCATGATTTGAAAATTATCGTTGGCGCGGATATAACTCCGACTTCTCGACCTCGAGAACTCCGATATCCCGAGTGCCGATATCCCGATGACAACTCTTGTCGGGATTTCTCCTCTGCTATTCACGAAGGCTTAACTCCCTCGCAACTCTCTGTAGGTCCGATGGCTGTCGGGTCTCCGAATCAAGATCCAACACTCCAGATTCATTCTTCCTGTGTGCTCTCTCCCAAGGCTAAACTCTGTTCGTTTTCACCCGATCCAACAGCTGACGGGTTCTTTGCTCTAGATCTCACAGTGCTGATCGTTTCTTCTTGTGCACTCGCTCTGGTGCTCCTTGGACGTGGAACCTTCAACATTCCATATTTCTTCGAAATCTAAATGGACGGTTAATGTGCCCCCTCCTGAGCTCTGGAACTTCTTACTGCACTTGGAAGGATTTCCCGTATCCAAAAGGCCTCGACCCTTTGTCTTCTCTCTTCCCTGCGAACTCTTGACTCGGAGCTTCGCTGTGCGTATGAAAATGGTGTCCCTCCTGAGCTCTGGTTTCTCAGAACTCGCTCAAAAGGTTCTATAGCTCCTGCACTCCTTGCAGTTATGACTTGGTGTGTGAAATCACTCGCCCTCTTGAACTTATCCTTCCCTTCGAATCCTCGAAGGATTTTTCACTCTTGCGCCTCTACAGAGTATTCGCATGCACACATAGTGCTGCCTCTCCCGAGCTTCTCAAACACTCAGTTCTCTAAAGAAATAAAACCTTCTCGTTTCTCCCACAGATGGAGAAATTGGATACCCACTTGACTATCCTTTGCCTCAAGCAACCCCTTGTTGAGTGCTTCAGGGTGTTCAGCAACCCTGTGAAGATCCCTCAGTGGATTCTCCCTCTGAATTCTAGAACTCAAAGAGTCCTCTTCTCTTCTCTATGCCTGTATGCACACCTACTCAATGCCCACCTGGCAGAGTATCAAGAATCCTCAGTGATTCCGACTTCTTAAGAACTCACAGCAGAGTTCTTCACAATGCACCACTGTGCATATGCTCAATGCCCACCTAGTAGAGCTCTGCAGAATCCACAGCAGAATTTTCTCTGCAACTGTGTCTCTCATTCACGGCCTTGCATCCAAGGTATTCAACAACCTTGAGGTCTTCCTCCCAAGTTGATGTTTTCAGCTTCTATGCTGTAGCATGTCTTTGTCTGAACCCACAGAATTTAGAAGTGCTTCAGTGCACTAGTATTCAGAGACTGCAGTACTCTGTCACGCCCTCCTGGCATGAAACCTCAAAGACCTCTCAAACCTAAAATCAAACGCACTCTTGCAAATGCATGATAACAACATACATCTACAGCATATAAAGAACGCACCAAGACATCCACATAACCCAGAATATATGCAGGAAAAACTGCTTCTGGTTATATTTATAAAAATGCCTCTTTACAAAGGTGTTCCTAAGCACGGCCTGTAACAAGGTCTCGGCTCTTCTCTCTTCTGCTTCTACTCACAGATTCTCTCCTATGCTCCTATGCTCACATACACTTCTACTTTCAAAATGAGATATGAAATCTCTTTTACCTAAGGGGGCTCTTCGAGCTCTTCCCTCCAACCTACATACCCTATTCAATTACATTGAATGGGTTGTCTAGTCCAGCATCTGGAGCTAGATCTCAGCCTTACAATCATTTAAGTCCTACCTACTCTATGCCTGCACAAAGGCACGACCCTATGGCTCAACAGCCTAAACATTTAATTTACATTCAATTTCAAAATAGAAGATGAGGGATGCACCTCTCTTCCTCCTTGAATGGACATGCTTGATGTGGCTGGCTGGCTAGCTGGCTGATGTGGAGAGATGCTCCTGCATCATACTCCTCAGCTGAAAAAATCATGAGCTCCTGCTCATGAGCTTTAATCTTAGCTGTTGAAATCCTCCTGGATCCCAAATAAATCTCTGGAGTTGTTCATCCACTCCATGCTGCTGCTGCTACTGCTTTCGCGCTGCTGCCGCTTCCTTCCTTCTGCTCAGCTTCTCCTTGCTGGTAGTTTCTGCTAAATCTACCATCAGCCCTCTGATGTCTTCTATCACTCAGTCCAGCTGCTCCAGTGGCTGGCTCTGTTCATGCAGTCTCCTCAGCTGCAAAAATTTTCGGCACATAGGTAGATCACTGTGATCTCCCATGCTTTCTTCATCATCTTCCAACTTTACCTGTTGGATGTTCATGCTCTGCACTTTCAGCCTTCTCTCTAGGGCTTCAATCTGGTCATATAGATCAGCCAAAATAGTGTTGTCTGTTTCCTCTTCTTCTTCTGCTGCAAACTCCCATGTTGTAGTCTTTTCAGTCCCCTGGCCAAAAATATTGAGCCATTTCTCAAAATGCTCATCATCCTCTTCTGCTTCTACTGCTATCAGCTTCAGTGCTACAGCTTCCTCAGCCTCCTGGTTGAATGCATTGAGACACTCTGTAGAATGCTCATTCTCCTCTCCTGCTTGGGCAACCTCAGATATCTGCTTCAATTCTTCAGTGATAGTCTCAGCTAGTTGTCCCCCTATTGTTGCTGCACCTGCAACACAGATTTATGTCTCCTCCTAGGCAAATGGTACGAATACGTCGATTCCCCCAATCATCAGAATATTTCTCCGATCTTCCTCCTTTGTCAACTACATCTACTAATCTAAATCCATCCCTGGGTCCACCTGCTCTGTCAGCTCCTCCGGCTGATTCCGACTCATATGCTCATCCCTGCCCACATGGAAATATGGGATCTATTCGTTGCTTCCCTGGCAGACTACGAGATCAACCGATCCCATATCCATCAGCACTCCTTGCTGAATTGAACTCACCTCCGAGTCCATGAGACCTTCAGACAGTCTCGAATGCTCATCTCTGCCCACCTGGCAATATGGGATGCTTCCATTGCCCTCCCGGCAGTCTTTGAGATCCCGCAACGACCTCATATCATTGCCCAGCTCGCAATGTGAAACTCCTTGGATGTCCTCCTGACAGTCTATGAGATCCCACAGTGATCTCAACTTGTTGCTCTCATGGAAATTTGGAATTTCTTCTCTGCCTTCCCGACAGTTCTTGAGATGTTCAGCTGATCTCATTTCATCCTCTTCACCAAGAATGTCCCTAGTCTCCGGTTCACATACCTAAACCATCTCCTCAGGTTCGTCGAGGTTTTCAGCATGTCTCAACCATCCTTTTAACAGCCTATGTTGTATTCTAGCCATCAACTCCTTGACTGGCCATTTTATCTTTGACTTCTTCATGGGCCACTCATACACCCATCCCATCTTGGCTTTATGTTGCATCTTCAATGCAAGCTTTTCTATTTCTGCCTTTATATCAGCAAGTTCCTTTTCCCTTTCGGTTGGGCTCATCAGCTCTGGGTTTTTCCTTCCAGCATACCTACAAACTTTAGTAGCCATGTTGTTGTCCCTGTCTGCTCTCCTAGCAAAACTGTTGTTGTCACTCTGCATCCCGAGTGTTTCCAGCCTCATCCTACAATCCTCCTGACTATCTACTTGATTGATTCCCACCTGCAAACAACCATTACAGAGTTTCCAACACTCTGTCTTCCTTAGCCTTCTCGCTTCACCTAAAATATATAGATGAAATACGGCTCTGATACCAAACTAACGTAGCCCGCGCTCGCAAGTACGTCTTCTCACAGAATCGCTCGATCAGTTCATATTCGTGAGCCTGAGCGGATCTTTTGATTCCTCAGTGGAATCTTTATTGAAAACCTGATCCACAGGTCCTTTTCTTCTCCCGCACGGCTCTCCTGTACTTACCGTGAGCTTTCCTGATGTAATTTTGGGTTTCGGGGTTTTATGATCCTCGGTGTCAAGAGTCCCCTGTCCTCTTGAATCCTCAATCTCTGATTAGTCAATTCGTCGATACGTGCCTATTTGCCTTAGCCCCTCCTAGCTATGCCCCTAGTCCATATGACTAGTCCTCATAAGACTGCAGCCTTATCTCCTCTCGGGGTTTCGCGACCCAAGCGCTCAATCTCTCGTCCTTTGGATCCTCGATTCTCCGATACACGAAATGTCGATATGGCAATTCCCTGGTCTTCTCCTTTCCTTTCGTGACTTCGGCGATCGTGGTGTTGAAAAGCATGAGCTTCTTGTCCACGGGACCCTCGATATCCCGAATCCCGATTCTCCAATGTGACGTCAGCTAGGCCCACAATGTGGGGTTCCTGCCTTATTGTGTCTTCGCCACTCGTGAAGTCGAAAGACTTCCCCTTCCAACTTTCGATGTCTGAGTCACCGATAGAGAGGATCTTGCAACATGTGTCCTCCAACAATCGGATGGCTTAGATAAAACTTCACCGTTTCGGGACTTTTGCTACCAAATTCCTGACTTCTCGACCTTGAGAACTTTGATATCCCGATGACAACTCTTGTCGGGATTTCTCCTCTGCTATTCACGAAGGCTTAACTCCCTCGCAACTCTCTATAGGATCGATGGCTGTCAGGTCTTCGAATCAAGATCCAATGGTCTAGATCCGTTCTTCCTGTGTGCTCTCTCCCGAGGCTAAACTCTGTGCATTTTCACCTGATCCAACGGCTGACAGGTTCTTTGCTCTAGATCTGACGGTGTTGATCGTTTCTTCTTGTGCACTCGCTCTAGTGCTCCTTGGACGTGGAACCTTCAGCGTTCCATATTTCTTCGAAATCTAAATGGATGGTTAATTTTCCCCCTCCTGAGCTCTGGCACTTCTTACTGCACTTGGAAGGATTTCCCATATCCAAAAGGCCTCGACCCTTTGTCTTCTTTCTTCCCTACAAACTCTCAACTTGGAGCTTCGTTGTGCGTATTAAAATGCTATCCCTCCTGAGCTCTGGTTGCTCAGAACTCGCTCAAAAGGTTATATATCTCCTGCACTCCTTGCAGTTACGACTTGGTGCGTGAAATAACTCGCCCTCCTGAACTTATCCTTCCCTTCGAATCCTCGAAGGATTTTTCACTCCTGTGCCTCTGCAGAGTATTCGCATGTACACACAATGCTGCCTCTTCTGAGCTTCTCAAACACTCGGTTCTCTAAGGAAATAAAACCTTCTCCTTTCTCCCACAGATGGAGAAATTGGATACTCACCTGACTATCCTTTGCCTCAAGCAACCCCTTGCTGAGTGCTTCAGGGTGTTCAACAACCCTGTGAAGATCCCTCAGTGGATTCTCCCTCTAAATTCTAGAACTCAAAGAGTCCTCTTCCCTTCTCTATGCCTGTCTGCACACCTAATCAATGCCCACCTGGCAGGGTATCAAGAATCCTCAGTGATTCTGACTTCTTAAGAACTCACAGCAGAGTTCTTCACAATGCACCACTGTGCATATGCTCAATGCCCACCTGGCAGAGCTCTACAGAATCCACAGTAGAACTCTGTCTTCAACTGTGTCTCTCATTCACAGCCTTGCCTCCAAGGTATTCAGTAACCTTGAGGTCTTCCTCTCGAGTTGATGTTTTCATCTTATGCGCCGCAGCACGTCTTTGTCTGAACCCGTAGAATTCAGAAGTGCTTCAGTGCACTGGTATTCAGAGACCACAGATTCTGTCACGCCCTAATGGCATGAAACCTCAAAGACCTCTCAAACCTATGCTTATACGAAATCTCTTTTATGTGAGGGGGCTCTTCGAGCTCTTCCCTCCAACCTACCTACCCTATTCAATTACATTGAATGGGTTGTCTAGTCCAGCATCTAGAACTAGATCTCAGCCTTACAATCATTTAAGGCCTACCTACTCTACGCCTGCACAAAGGCACGGCCCTATGGCTCAACAGCCTAAACATTTAATTTACATTCAAATTCAAAATAGAAGATGAGGACTGCGCCTCTCTTCCTCCTTGAATGAATGCACTTGACGTGGCTGGCTGGCTGGTTGGCTGACGTGGAGAGATGCTCCTGCATCAAGAAGGAGGAGTAGGAATCATTTGTTTAGTGCAAGGAATAAAGGAAGATTTTCAATTTTGAGAAGAGACAACCGGTTGTGCTTCCTTAGCTATCATAGTAGCCTCCACCCAACTCTGACGTCAAGCCATGAGGACATGGGAACAAATCTCATCCTTGAGGCCACTGATAAAAAAATATTGGAAAAAGCATCAGACATTCCCTTTGTACAAAAATCTAGTTACTCAAAAGCTGCTATAAAGTCTTCCACTATGCTAGAATGTTTTAACTTTGTCAAACAACCTAAATGGTTGGTGTCAGTTTTAAAGCATTCATAAATCTCTTCCACAAAGTGTGTCCAAGCCACATACCCTTGGTGGACATTTTTTCACCATTGTCACCATTGCCAACGTTCTTGATCTAGATGGAGAACACCATACTGGAGTTTGGCCAACTCATCTGTAATGCCATACAAAGAGAAATATTGTTCCATTTGAGTTACTCAGCCAGTGGGATCCGAGCCATCAAATTTTGTCACATCCACATGCAAAACGAATAGGTCACGTTGAAACTGATGGGGCTGAAAATTCTGGGAATGAGAGGAAGTTTCAGCTACATTATGAAAATGTGGGTTAGATAAGGGAATATTTGCAGGGATATGCAGCTTGACGCAGATCATCATAGTGATCAATTCAAGCTGGCTAGTCATGTCTTGTTTGAGGTCTTGTTTGATTTCCGCAATTTGATTAAGGCAGCTATGGAGGAATGCATTTTTTGATTGATGGAGACAATATTGGCACTGAGTTGTCACACTTCTTGTTGGTTTTCTGTGAAATTAGAGTGTAAGGTATTGAAGTGAGCTTCCAAGTCTTGGCTACGGGTATGGGCCATGATGACGAGGGGACATGAAAAGAGGTGGGTGGGACCACACAGAAAATGGGTTATGGGTGAAGTGTATCACAACGATCAAGGCGACAAGTTGAATCCAATGCGGTAAAGCCCAAATAAGGGTGCTTCAAGGGGGTTGGGTCCACAAAAAAAAATTGTTGGAAATTGATAGGTATGACTGCGATAAGGGAGAAGAGAGAAATCCAACGGAATAGTTATCAAATAATGGTGCGGAGTTATACTCTAATTTCAAGAATATTGCAATGATGAAATGCCCAAATGTTTAACAGGAAGAAATGTGTAGTAATTTCGCAACTCGAATGCAGGAGACACAACTACACAACAATATATCTTGTCTATTCTATTTTAGTTTCCTTACCAAGGGTTCTGTATTCAAGGGTTCTACAGACAAGGGTTTTCTCTGTGTTATAGCTCTTTGATACATATGAGAGTTCCAACAGTAGTAATCGACCCAATATCTCAAGGAAACAACTAACGAGGCTAGATTGTGCCCTTAGCCATACTACCCGACTACCGAGGTATTAGAGAGTATCTTACTGAGTGTTACTCTTGGTGGAACTATAACAATCAGGAGGCCGATCGGTTTATCTATGGAGGACTTTGGGAAATCTAGGTCGATCCATATACAGGTGTTGTATGATGTGCTACCACTCGAAGGGGTACCAACATGGGTTACAAGGGTGGCCAACAGATGTGCGCTTAAGTACCTCTTGTATTTCCTATGTGTATAAATCCCTGACTACAGGTTTATGCATGTAATGACAGATCTTTGTAGCTTAAATACATCAGAATACGTCTCTACCATGAAAAGAAATTAACCCACAATTTTATACCGAGGAAGGTGCTCTCATACAACTTGTAATATTCAAGATATAAAAAAGTATGCAGAACAGAAATAAATATCTAGAAATGGAAGATGATCAACAAGATAACTAGAACAACACCACAATAATACCAAAATGATACCAGAATAACACCCGAAAGAACACTTTTATTACTGAGAGCAATGTTCACTTGCCTCTTTGAGGGGGAAACCTCCAACAGAGCAGATCTCTATTACAATAATATCCAAGACAAAAGTTCTCATACCCTCGACATCTATTTATACTAAATATTTCTATCAAAAGAACCATCTAGAGGAAGATCCTTCTAGAAGCAAAAGCTTCTATTAGGTCTTCTTACATTCGAGTTATTCTTCCTTATTGCTAGGCCTTATTAATATTGACATTTATTACATGGAAATATATTATTCTCCCTACGTGAGGGGTTAGGTCTCTAACACTTCTTGTGTTGACAAACATCAGATTCTGCCACAAAATGGTGAACATCCTATTTCATACCATCCTAGAAAAAAGAACGTTTGACCCGGTCATAGGTTTTGGTAAACCACGAGTGCCCAACTATGGGTGTAGCATGAAGCTCAGAAGGTATCATGGATATGAGTTGTGACTATTTACTTAAATACAAATGAACTTTGTAGAGAATCTCATCATTGTCCCAATAGTACCCTGGGGAAACTAGAGTACTGGTCTGTAATTGTTGGATCATATGAAAAATTTTGGGATCTCGTAGCCATTCCTGGCGAACAATATGGAGACAATATGGTACAATGAAGGAAAAGGGATCTTCATATTTTATTGAAGGTGCATCAACAACCACATTGTCTTTTCCTTTCTTGTAAATGATCTCATAATCATATCCAAAGAGCTTAGTCACCCATTTGTATTTCTTCTAGGAGGAAGGGTGTTGCTCCAGAAAACACTTGAGGCTTTGATGATTTTTCTTAATTTGGAAGCATTGCCCCAATAGATAAGGGCGCCAAATATCCACTGCATCTAGAATAGCCAACATTTCCTTTTCATGGATTGATTTTCCGGATTTTCTCTCTAACAGGTGTTTGCTGGTAAAGGCCAAAGGACAACCATATTTCATAATGACTTCTCCAATTCCTCTCCCGGAAGTATCACATTCCAAGACAAAAGTCTTTGTGAAATTGGGAAGGGCCAGGACAGGAGTTGTGCACATGGCCACCTTCAAGGTTTGAAAGGTCTGATCAGTTGTGAGAGTCCAAGTGAAAGAATTATTTTTAAGGAGAGTAGTGAGAGGTGCCACAATTTTTCCATAATTATTAACAAACTTGAGATAATATGCTTTTAAACCCAAAAATCCATGCAAGCTTTTGAGAGTCTTTGGGTGAGGCCAATCCTGCATAGCTTCAATATTTTTAGGATCCACTCTCACATCTACCTTTCCAACAATATTTCCCAAGTACTTGACTTATGAGGCTCCAAAAGCATATTTAGATTGTTTGAGGAAAAGTCGGTGTTGAGAGAGTAGATGTAGAACTAGATCCACATGAGAAAGATGGGTTGTCTAGGTTTTACTATAGATGAGGATATCATCAAAGAAAACTAAGACAAAATGATGGAGAAAAGGATGGAAGACATGATTCATGAGGCTTTGGAAAGTGGATGAAGCATTACAAAAGCCAAAGGGCATGACCAAAAAATCATAGTGGCTCTCATGAGTTAAAAATGAAGTATTAGCAATGTCTACCTCGTTCATACGTATCTGGTGGTAGCCAGAATGAAGATCAAGTTTAGTAAAGAACTGGGCACCACTCAATTCATCCAAGAGGTCATCAATGATAGGAATGGGAAATTTCTCTTTGATGGTGAGTTTTTTGAGGGCATAGAAGTCAGGAAACATGCACCAAGAGCCTTCTTTATTAAGGACCATGACCACATAAGAAGAGTAGGGGATTGTACTAGAACGGATAACACCTGCAGTGAGCAATTCTTGAACAATTTTCTCAATTTAATTTTTTGGGGAAAAGAGATGACAATAGGGACAAATATTGGGAGGGAAGTTGTCGGGGACAAGGGGAATGGAAAGATCATGAACACCACGGGAAGGAGGAATTCCATAGGGAGTGGAAAAAATAACTTGATGTTTGGATAGGATGTATTGGAGGTCCTGCAACATAGAGGGTGTCCTAGTGGTTTGAATGGCATGGAGTTATGCAATAATTCTATAATGACCTTTTTTGAGGAGTTTTTCTATGTGATGGGAACTGATGATCTCCGTGGAACTGATGTTAATTCCTTAAAACTTATATTGTTGTCCCTCCTAGTTGAATTTCATGGTTAAATCCTGAAAATCCATGAGAATGGGACCCAAAGTCCTTAGCCAATATGCACCCAACACAATGTCACAACCTCCCATGTTGATAGAAAACATATAATATTTCATGTCATACTAACCAATTTGGAGACACACATTTTCACAACGCCCCCCACATTTCATGGACCCGCCATTGACAATCATGATTTGAAAATTATTGACGGCTCGAATATAGCAATTAGTTTCTTGGGAAATGCAACGGTGAATAAAATTATGGGTGCTTCCACTGTCAACAAGGATGATGACCTTATGATGCTTAATGTAACCAATTATCTCAAGGGTTTGGAGAGCAGAGAACCCAGTGAGAGAATTTAGGGAAATGAAAGGTTCAACTTCAGGAGAGTCGGAGGGTGGGGTCATGTCAGTGGGTTTAGGTGAATCGTCCACAGTGGGCGCCTCAACATTGTCTTCTGAAACATCCTTGGAGATGGCCATGAAAATATTTTGTTCCTTACACTTATGCCTAAGAAAATATTTGTCATCACAATTATAACAAAGGCCTTTGAGTTGGCATTCATCCATGTCTTCCCTGGTCAGTTTTTGAATCTTTAGTGGAGTAAAAGGAGGAGTGGGAGTGATTGTTTTAGGGAGATGAATAAAGGAATGTTTTCGATTTTGAGAAGAAACAACATGTTATGCTTCCTTATCTCATTTAGTAGCTTCCACCCAAATCTGAGGTGGAGCCATGAAGACATGGGCAGGAATCTCATCCTTGAGGCCACTAATAAAACATTCTTGGAAGAAAGCATCAGACATTCCCTCTGTACGGAAATCCAATCACTCAAAAGAGGCTATAAATTATTCCATTGTTCCATATTGTTTCAACTTTTTCAAACGGCCTAAATGGCGGGTGTCAGTGTCAGTGTTCATAAATCTCTGCCACAAATTATGTCCAAGCCACATACCCTTGGTGGGCATTTTTTCTCCATTTCCACCATTGTCAACGTTTTTAATCTAGATGGAGAACACCATATCGTAGTTTTTACAACTCATTTGTAATTCCATACAAAGAGAAATAATGTTCCATTTGAGTTACCCGGCAAGTGGGATCCAAGCCATCAAATTTGTTCAAATCCACACGCGAAAGGATTAGGTCATGTTGAAAGTGATGGGGCTGAAAAAGTATTGGAATTAGAGCAAGTTTCACCTTCAGAGTGCAAAGGTGGGTTAGAGGAGGGAATATCTGCAAGGAATTCAGGTTGGTACAGATCATTGCAGTGAAGGATGCAAGTTGGGTAGTGAAGGATGCAAGCTGGGTAGCAGGTCTTGTTTGATGTTTTCCATTTTGGCATCGATAGAGAAGTGCATATTTTTATTGATGGTGAAAAAAGTGGCACTAAGATGCCTCACTTCTTGTTGGGTCTCTGCGAAATTATAGGAGAAGGTATTGAAGCGAGCTTCCAAGTCTTGGCTACGGATGTGGGCCATGATGAAAAGGGAAAACAAAAAGGGACGGGTGGGACCACACAAAAAATGGTTTATGAGTGAAGTGTATAATGACGATTAGGGCAATGAGGGGAATCCAATGGGGTAAGGCCCAAATAAGGGTATTGGAAGGGGGTCAGGTCCATGTAAAAAAATAATTTGTTGAAAAGTGATAGGTATGAATGTGATAAGGGAGAAGAGATGAACCCAATGGGATAGGGCTCAAATAATGGTGCCAACAGGATCCAATTTTTTTTTTTACTCCTGTGGAGTTATACTCTGATTTGAAGAATACTGTAGTGTTGAGATGCCCAAATTATTAACAGGAAGAAATGTGTAGTAATTTTGCAACCCGAATGCAGGAGGCACAGTTGCACATCAATAGATCTTGTTTGTTTTGTTTTTGTTTCTATCCCAAGGGTTAGGGTATGCAGGGGGTCTACAAACAAGGGTTTTCTTTGTTGTATGTCTCTCTAATATACATGTGGGTCCCAACAATAGTAATCCTTGGGTGGTACCTCACTCATGGATGTTGAATCTTATGGATCTCCCCTACCTCCCATCATGGTTGAGATTTTCAATATTGAAATCCCATCAACTTCAGCTAATACTAGTCAACGCCTCCATTCTTGTATGGAGTGTGATCAACCTACTTCGCTCATATGGGTTTTTGACTCTTTGAGTTCATGTTATTTCCCAGATATTAAGTTACCTTGAGGTAAGGTCATCCTGGATTTCATCTCTTCCCTAGATAAACATAAGGATGAGGTGATGCATAAATCATCATGTCTAGATTCAAAACCAATGAGAGTTAGCACGATGAGTCGTGATCTCAGACTGGGGGAATTTTCTAGGGAATCCAATATTCCTAACAGTCTTGACCGTTTTTTGTCTCAGTTATGTTTCATACCTCCTTCACTTCTTGATGAGAATCATCAAGGAGTTTCCCTAAGTCAAAAACCACTCAAGATGAGTATCTTTGGCTGTAGAGATTTGTTTCTATGTGACATGGTCCCAACATCATGTTCCATATGATGCTCACAATGGCTCATGAGTTGATCAGTAACGATCAAGATCCTTGGTCGAATCCTAGAAATGGGATCTACTTAGTGTAATGAATCAATATTTGTACTTCCTTTTACATAGGTGTGTGGTGTGAGCTTTTTCTTTTTTGCATATATCATATCCAAAAAATCCAAGAATATTTCCTTTTGAGATTTCACTATGCATTTTGACCTCGGAATCTAGTTTACATGTGTCGACAAGATTACAGGGAATTTTTTTTTATGAAGATGGAAACTTCTACCAAACTTGAGGTATGTGTTCCCAAATTGGCATATAGGGATACGTTTTTCCTTGCATCCACAATTTTTATTATTAACCATCCACTTTGCCGATACATGCCTTAGGTTTAATCGTGTCAGGTTGTGACATTAGCCACTCCATTTTTTCGCGTTATAATTTGTTCAATAGTTCCTCCACTCAATGGGGGCCCTAGTTAGCACCCGGATTTCCATTCGGTGCCCATGCTATGATTTTTCGTAGGCCTGAGAACCATCCTATAGTCTCTACATGTCTTAACATTGAGACTCATTTTCCTACATTCATCTATATTTTGGCCATTTCCTGAGGGGGTTCCTAATTTTTATGTTGCTTAATGGTCAGCTATGCATTTTATACTTGTATCATACCTCTTGTCGTTGCACTGTTGTTTTCCCAGATCCCTCTTACTGCTATTGTAGTAGCCTTTGACCATTTCCATCTTGTATTATTTGGCCTATGTTTTGCATCCACCTACCCATGGAGATAATAACTTGAAGCCTATCTCTAATGTCTTCTAAATTCCTATAAGAAGAGGCCAAACCAAGGAGATGGGGGAGGGGATAGAGTTTGAGAGTGATTATGTTGAAAAAATAGAGGGAGAATCTCAAGAGGCTAAGGAGGAGCATCAAGAACTTAGAACTAGGAGGAATGCATCAATGCTCAAGGTAAAGGTACATTCATGTATGCGTCCATTTTTATAATATAGATCTATGTGTTTTCCCCTTCCATACTATCATATTAAGTTATATTTTGTAGATATGATCTATCCTTGAGAGATCATATTAAATCTGAGTTGAATTGTGATTTCCTAACACTTGTAGGAGTTATACAATTGGTATTTGTTTACTGTTTGTGTGCAATAAGAGGATCACAAGAGATAGAGCTAGGATCTGGAGAGTTTCATCAGTCGGACATGAAATCAAAACCTTCATTTGAAAATGTATGTCATTCTCCTTCTCTTAGTGTAAAATGAACAAATCTATTTAGATGAAGGGAAACCCCATAGTTACCTATACCTATTGCTTTTCTTGGATCAAGTGTAGATCCAAGGGAGATTTGGCTTATCCATAAGCTATATTTATCTGCAATAGGGCTATGGCCCTGGAATAAGGTGATCAAGGTAAAGAAAAGGACCCAACAAAAGAGGGCATTGGTGGCCTGGGGGAAGATGTGGATGTAGGTAGAGGAAACAAGGGAAAATCCAAGGAGGGGGGTGAGGAAAGATGGAGGGGGGGAGGATATAAGGTGAGGGATATCCAGAGAAGAGAAATATATAGGTGATACTAGGGGAGGAAAACATGAGGGTTAAGATTAGAGGGGAAAGGGAGAGGAGGTGAGAAGAGGTGAATGGTGGATAAACGAAAGGATGGAGGAGCGAAGGGGGAGGGGATGGTAGAGGAGCTAAGAGAGGACCAAAGGGGAATGGAGGATGTGGTAGGTTATGTATGTGAGAAGAGGCAAAGGATTAATGGGTAGGGAAGGGGAAGTATTGGGGTCACGTCATCATCAAAGAGATTAAAACCTCAAATACAATATTTCAAAAAGAAAAATAACTAATAAGGTAGAAATTTTTCCTAAAAAATAGTATTCAATAAATGTATTTTTTAATATTAAATCCATATTTTTAAACAAATCCCACTTATTTATAGAAATTAGGCTCTTGATTTTCACCTAACAACATGAAATAAATAAAATAATTGTGTATGGAATAAAATCTGAAACACAATATTTCCAAAAACACATTACCATCCAATAAATACTTCTTCCACCCTAACTATAAAAATAATAAATATGTTATTAAATTTAATAATAATGTAATTAATCTTAATTATAATATTGATATTTGTAAATTTAATTTTCCACCAAATAATCAATCTTAACAAAAGAACTTAAAGTTTCCAATAACTCATATTCACATAAACTTTTCCAAAAACTCATCTTCACACAAGGTACTATAAAGCCTTGGATCCATTATTTTTCAACTACTAACACTTAAAAATAAAAATTATATAATTAATTTTCACCCAACAACAACAAAAAAAACTATTTTACATATAATATAATTTTAAAACTATTTTATATATAATATAATTTTACAATTAAAATAATATATATTAAAATATAATACAATCACAACCATTCATATTATTAAAACAATATATGTTAAAATTCATCTTCACAAAAGTTACCATAAAACCTTGGATCCCTTATTTTTCAACTACTAACACTTACCAATAAAATTTATATAATTAATTTTCACCATACAACAAAAATAAAACTACTTTATGTATAATATAATTTTAAAACTATTATATATATATATATATTATTTTAAAACTATTTTGTGTATAATATAATCTTGTTATTAAAACAATATATGTTAAAATATAATACTTTCATAATCACAACCATCCATATTATTAAAACCATATATGTTAGAACCCATCTTCACAAAATTACTATAAAACCTTGGATCCATTATTTTTCAACTACTAACACTTATTAATAAAAATTATATAAATAATTTTCACTCAACATAAAAAAAAATATATCAAAACTATTTTATATATAATATAATTTTAAAACTATTTTATATAATACAATTTTACTATTAAAACAATATATATTAAAATATAATACTTCCACAAGCACAACTCTCCATATTATTAAAATATAATACTTCAACAATCACAACCATTCATATTATTAAAATAATATATGTTAAAACTCATCTTAACAAAAGTTACTATTAAAAAAAAAAGAAGGCTGCTAACACTTATCAATAAAAAATATATAATTAATTTTTACCAAACAACAAAAATGTGAAAACTATTTTATATATAATATAATTTTAAAACTATTTTATATAATATAATTTTACTATTAAAAGAATATATATTACAATGTAATATTTCCACGCCTTGTATCAACATCATGAATACATGCTCGTGTTTATACGCCCATAATGATTTCTGTGTGGAATGATTGCCTGGTGTTTTAGACTGGGAATAATGGATGCATGTGTATACTTACATGCCATAGTGGGTTTCTGTACAAATGATTAAGTCTGGGGCATGAGTTCACTCCAACGAGAATCGTCTTTTTTGCTTGATTCTTGTAATACTCTAGGAAGGCTCCTCGAGAGTAATCTTCCCTAGGAATTACCCCATAAACCTTGGAACCATACTGAACCTTTACCCAGAGACTCGACTAAGATCCGGGACAATTGCCCAAGAACCGTCTGAAGGTTCATGCGATCTGGGTGAGGAAACCTTATGCAAGAAAGAGTAGCCCTCTAAGGTCTCAGAGTCGTGGGAGTTTGAAGCTCCGAGAGGTTGAATTTTGTGATTCAAGCTCAGAAAGGATAGCGAGTCCAATTATCGAAAGAGAATTCCCCATTGTTTGGTAGACAAATGGTCGAAATCCTTTTGGAAATACCCTAGATCTGTCAAGACCGATGGATCTAGAGGAGGAGCGTAGGTGTTAACACCTCGACCTCTTCAGCCTTTGCAAGTAGCGATGGGATCTAGGACCGTAGACCCAAGGATCTGTCGGAGCTCTATTGACCGTCGATCTTAACCTTTGCATAGGCAGGAGAGTGGACTCGGCAACATCCTGAAAGTCCCGAAGTATTCAGAACCATCCATCAGCACAGGACATGTGGTAGTCAGGTAGCATTTCGCTGACTCACGACTTGGAGTGTTCAAAGGGTAAGACTGCACGAACTCACGATTTGTGAAATCGTGACATGATCGTGGTCATTGATCCATGAGTGATCTAGACCATCGGTTTATCATGAATAGGTTTCGACGTTTCGACACTCGGGAAACCAAAGGGGAAGACCCCTCGTCTTTGCAAATCACGAAATCCTGGTATACGAAACCCTTATCAGTTTAGCGTGAATAGGTTTCGACGTTTTGGCACTCGGGAAACCAAAGGGGAAGACCCCTCGTCTTCGTAATTTGTGAAATCTCGGTATACAAAACCCTGATCAGTTTAGCATGAATAGGTTTCGACGTTTTGGCACACGTGAAACCAAAGGGCAAGACCCCTCGTCTTCGCAGGTCGTGAAATCTTGGTATACAAAACCCCGATCAATTTAGTGTGAATAGTTTTCGGCATTTGGGCACCCAGGAAACCAAAGGGCAAGACCCCTCATCTTCGCAGGTCACAAAATCCTAGTATACAAAACCTCGATCAGTTTAGCATGAATAGGCTTCGGCGTTTCAGCACCCGGGAAACCAAAGGGAAAGACCCCTCATTTTTGCAAGTTACGAAATCCCGGTACACGAAACCGCGACGTGCTTTGTGGATGAGCCCTAGGTCACAGGACAAAGTCATGTGGTAGAAAGGAGGAGTCTCGAAAGGATCTGGACCATCCATCGAAGGAGATGCATGGTGAGCGGTCAGAGTTCGAGGAAAGCTCCAAAATCCCATGAGCCATTGGATCTCGTAGAACAGCGAAGGGATTAAGACTGAGTGTCTTTCAATGCCCTTAAGCTCAAGAGGGATAGTGACCGTCAGATCTAGATCAACGAGGGTCGTTGATCTCCTACACGAATTCCCATATTAGAATTCGGGGATTGTAGTGACAAGAGATTTGGAGTCATTACATCATGAACTCTCGATTCATGAAACTCCGAAAAGATCTGGGTTGTTGGATCCAAATCATCGAGGATCGTTGGATATCGTAAAAGAACTCGCGTATCGGAGTTCGGGGAATGGAGTGACCAGTGGTTTGGGTCGTTGCATTTCGAACTCCTGGTTACTGAAATCCTGACACAGCCAGGACCGTCGGATCAAGGGGAGATTCATAGCCGTTGATCTCATTGAAGGTAAGATTTTAGGTTTCGGGGTTTGAAGAGTCGAAAGACTTGACTCTCTTGCATCGCTAAGTCGTGAAATGCGAAAGGCACCTCTTGGCTTGGCCTGTGGTCATAACCAATGATCACATGGAGGTGGATAAGGGAAGAGCTAGCCTGCGCTAGGCCCACATAGGAATTCGGGGATTCTATCCCTTGAGGAAGAGCAAAAATTTTATTTTGCCATGGTGGGTATGTTACATTTACAATGAGGATTGATGTCTTCAATAGATTAGCAGGTTGGTGCCTTGCATATTGGTGTCTACAAAATATAAGTTGTTGATTACATTGAGAATTAGGTTCCTCAACAGATCATCAGGCTGATGCCTGCCAATTCGGTGCTTCAAAAGTTGTAAGTGGGTGCTTACTACAACAATTTGTGTCCCTCATAGATTGAAGAATGTAAAGGATATAACTCTTGATTATTATAAGATAAAATTTCGTGTTTTTCTCCCTTATTGGGTTTCCATATAAAATATCTATGTATTATGTTTTTATGTTGATCGTTGTTGTTTCTCTCCATTAAATGATTAGTTAAAGCTGTAAAAGATAAAAAGTGGTTAAAATATGTCCAATACTTATTCAATCCCCCCCACTCTCAGTATTGTTCTATATTCCAACACCACATTCATGTATACTATTCCAAGCTATGGGGAGGAAAGTACCATGATCATTTCTACCAGATCCCTAATTGTTTCATAGAACCATTATATCTCTTATTTTTAATTCATTCCCTTTATATGTTGTTAGAAGAATCCCTAGAAACCCTACAGGCAATCACAGACTGGTATATTGCGAAGAACTATACATATATTCAAGCATTTGGGTGTAATTCCCCTCCACATCTTCTTGCCTATCAAACTAGATAAATACACCTGACCAATGATCCCAATGCAAAGTAAGATGTAATATCCCTCAAAGAATTGATTTTGTGTACAAGAACCACAAAAGGACACGACCTTAAGAAGGTCACAATCAATCATTATAAAAAATTGAAGATGATCCCTCCTTTTCAGCATGAAGATAAATAAGAGGAAGAGATATTTGGAGGGTTTAAAACCTATTAGGAAGTATAAGTTGTGTATCAGGGATGCACCATATTGACCCTTTTCTAGTTGAATAGGAAATGAGGAAAGTAATGTTCCAAGAACAACTAAATAAGTTAATAGTTGACACCCAAGAAAAACGTGAGACAAAGAAAAGGGATCAACAGGAGAAAGATGAGGAATCATTGATGCATAGAAGAAAGAACAAGAAAATCTAGCTAAGGAAGCAACTTGCAAAGCTGCAAAAGAGAAAAATACATGTGCAGATGAAGAAGCCTGCAAGGCTAAAGATGTCCACAAGGCTGAGGAATAAAAATAGAGTCTATAAGAAGAATCAACCCACAAAATTTTTGAGTGAAAAGAGTGAATTGAAAACGAAGCCCACAAATAAGAAGAAGAGAAGAGAAAGAAGAAAGAAGAAGAGAGAAGTAAGAGTTCCACTCTAGATCCTACCAAGACATTGTCTGTACTTACTTGTTTTATAAACCTAGGGACTCCTATAAATGTAATATCTTATAAATTTTCACATTCATCCTTGAAATTTCTTGATTTTATGATGAGGTGATAACTGTGGGAAATTTATATTACAGTAAATAAAAAAAAAGGAATAACAAGGAGACCATCCAAGAGACCAAGGACAAGAGAACCCTATGAGTAGGGAAAACCAAAAATAAATATTGAATGTGATACAACCAAAGAGAAACCTTAAAATGAAGCAGAAGAAACAACATCAACATTGCATGCATTTATAGGGGCTAATGCTATCACTATAAATTAACTTTCTACAATGGTAGGTTGAGAACCCTGGATCAACAAATGCCGCAAAAAAAGATCTAGGTGGAATATTGACCCATATTGGATCATTATATTCATTTTTATCTATCTCGATGCTTTCATAGTGGAGAATAATTGGAGGAATCAGATTGTAGGGCCATTTTAGTGGCAGGTCCTAGTTTGGAAAATTGGGGTTTGAAACCTTCTGGATCCATTTTGTGGCATAAAATGACATCTTTTGGTGTTAAAAATTTTCCAGTATATCCCAAACCCCATGACACTATTCTACACATCACAACCTTTCCAATGGTGCAAATATCATGTCATTCATAGTTCGTATGCAAAAGTTATGCCTCTCACAAGTTGACCTATTGTGTTGACCACCATGGTATGAGTGGATGCCACATCATCACCCATAAATCACGAATATGGAGCTAGCCATGTATGTAATTTCAAGAATATTCTAGAAGGTCTAAAACCCTATCACAATTGAGGGTTGAGAAAGTAAAAAAAATACCCCTAGATGCCTATTAGGCTAAGTTAAAAATCAGGCCACTAGGAGTGGAAGGGGTTCCATTTTATGTTATTATATTGTGTTCCATAATAGAGAAGAACAAATGGGAGTGAGAAATTAGAGATCATAACAGATGGGGTTAATCATTTTTAGTACCCTAACAAGCCATAAGTCTCATGTAACTCCATAGTGAGTGTCTTCTCCTATGTACCTTCATTATTTCCATACTAGATAAAAGAGAGAAGAGAAACCTCACCTTCTAGCTCATTTTTCTCCTCTAAGGGTTTTCAAGAGAAAATATTTGTGTCGTTTTGTGAATGGTGTGTGATTTTATTTTAATTTTCTCTATTTTCCACATTTTATCTATGTTATGCATAAGCAACAAATCAATAACTAAATATTCTGAAAATCTAAAGGGATTTCACCTTCATAGGTAGATTTGGGTTTTATTTATCAGATCTCTTGTGATGAATTGTTCTAGTTGAATATCCATGAAAATTTATAGATCATATATGAATTCCATATTATGACATAAAATAAATATTTGCTCCATAAAGAAGAAATAGAAAACATTAGAAAAGAGTACATCCGTGAGCTAACAAGATTGACGATAGAGAGGAAAGAAAAAGATATTTATAATATTGCATGTGTAAGTTGTTTGTAGAAGATTATTTTGATTTCCACATTAATTTGTGTATTAGTAGAATGCATATTATATATTTAAGTTTATATGTATGATGTTCCACAAAGAGATATGTGTGCCATAGCCCACCGGGTCTATGCCTGGGTATGGACATTTTTTACTATCAAAAACAGAGTGGGAAGTTTTTTTTTTATTATTATTATTATTTCATGTGACATTTCCCAAGAGATAGTTAGGGGTGTTAGAAGGAGAGAGGGGGAGAGGGGGAAGAGAGAGAGGAATATGGAGAGAGAGAGTGGGGGGAGAGAGTGAGCAAGGGATAGGGAGAGTGAGGTTAGAGAGAAAGAGAGAAATATACAGGGAGGGAGGGAGAGGGGCGGGAGAGAGAGAGAGAATTTATTTATGCTAATAGGAATGCATGTGTGTTCCTATTTCTAGTAACACACGTGCATTTTAGGAAAGTGGACACGCTTTAGGGACGTGAGCCTATTTTAGGAACGTGCACGCATTATTTGAATTTCAATTTTTTTTCGGGAGGGAGTGACAACTCTAGCATACATGTTTGTTGATTTGGTTGCCTCATATTTAGGTTCAGGATGACAAACCTAGTGGTTCAATCTGCAAATACATAAAAACCTCCATTTTTACGAATTTCTCTCCATATCTTTGTTTTTGACATTATTTTATATAGGCTACGCAATTTAGTTATTGACGAAACTACAGACACATATATAGTTGGTTGTGTAGATTCCATATATATATATTTTTAAATTAAAAATGTTTAATATTTCTAATATATTTTTGTCTTGATATATGTCAAAATCCTAGAATATATACCTCTTTTATTTATGCTATAATTTTTTTCCGGCTTAACCATTTCTCGAATGAATTATATGTGGCACTAGAGGAGACTGATATCTACGATCTAAAAAAAAAAATATTGTTTTGATCATGTTAAGACCCTCTTAGCCCGAACAAACAATAGACTTTGTAATTTCAGGGATATGTTGTCTTTGAAAATTTAAAAAATATATAAAAATAATATTATAAATTTCCAAAAAACACACAACACAAGAAAAAAAGGTTCTCTACAAGTATACAAGTTTTTGGAATGAAATTCCAAGTATACAAGTATACAAGTTTTTGGAACGAAATTACAAGTATACAAGTATACAAGTTTTTGGAACGAAATTCCATCATTAAGGTACTCAACACCCGCATGAACAAAAACATATACCTTATATTTTGCTGGAAAAATAAGATACAACTATTAGTAAAAATCAAATTCGACATAGTTATTCATAATTTATATGAATAAAAGTTATATATTTGGAAAGATAATTCAATTTCCTATGTTTCATATTATTACATCATATTCAAATTCATTGTAAAAGTACCTTGAATAATCCTTCCAAGTTAACAGATTGTTTTTTTTTCAAATTTGCATTGCCACTAACGTGTCATGAGAGACCATCATCAGCTTGCACTCACCCGTATGTAATTTCAATAATATTCTAGATGGTCCAAAAACCTATCACATTTGAGGGTTGAGAAAGTAAAAACCTACCCCTAGATGGCTATCAGGCTATGTTAAAAATCAAGCCACTCGGAGGAGAAGGGGTTTCATTTTATGTTATTATATTGTGTTCCATAATAGAGAAGAACAAATGGCAGTGGGAAATTAGAGAGAATAACAGAGGGGGTTAATCTTTTGTAGTAGTCTGATAGGACATAGGTCTCACATAACTCCATAGTGAGTGCCTTCTCCTTTGTAGTTTCATTATTTCCATACTAGATAAAAGAGAGAAGATAAATACCTTCTAGCTTGATTTTCTCCTATAAGGGTTTTCAAGAGAAAATCTTTGTGTCGTTTTGTGGATGGTGTGTGATTGTATTTTATTGTTCTATATTTTCCAAATTTGATCTATTATATGCATAAGCAACAAATCAGTAACTAAATATTTTCAAAATATAAAGGGATTTAACCCTCATAGGTAGATTTCAGTTTTATTTATGAGATCTTTTGTGATCAACTGTTCTAGTGGAATATCCACGACAGTTTATAGATTAGATATGAATTCCATATTATGACATTAAATAAATATTTTCTCCATAAAGAAGAAATATAAAACATTAGACAAGAGTACATCTATGAGCTAGCAAGATTAAGGATAGAGAGGAAAGTAAAATATAACCTCCTTGAATAGTAGGGTCACAAAGATCATAATTAAAAGAAAGATTTAGAAGGATTCAAATGGAAGGAAGCATTCAATAAAATAGGTTCCTTGAAGTTTTCATAGGTGAACTATTGGAGGCGAATCAATTGTTGAGGGAATCACAAACCAATATCCTCATCGAATTGAATGACATTCAATTTCATAATGAAGATATTCTGAAACAAATTTATCAACAAATATAGATTAAAGGTTAGTATGATGATATAGAACTTTCATTTGAAAGAAAAATGCATTGGTAGAATCTATACAAAAAATCCCATGCAACTTTGTTCAGATTCACCAAAAGATAGCATGGTGAGACTCAAATATTACTAGATAGATCGATGATCACTTACCAAAGAGCACAGGAAACCATAAGCAACACCAAATAAGTATGCATATGAATATGGAGTGTTGCTAATGATATTTTGGAGATGTTTCATAAGCCATTTATTGAATAATTAAATAATACATGACCCAACGAGACTAGGGTGGCAAAGGTGGTGAAGATCGGGCAGAAAACAAAACAGGATATTGAACAATTGGATAAACTTGAAAAGAAAATTATCAATGAATACTTAACCCATCCCTTGAAATGTATTTCAGTAGAAGATGATTTTGTAAAGGAATCCCTAAGGTATTTGAAGTTAGAGGTAGCTCACAAGATATATGATGGTGAGCTAAAGCTTCAGGAAATGAAATTGGACAAGTTAACAAAGATAACTCAAGCATAGGAGTCATGGTTCAATTTTGTAAGTGACTTAGCCTCAAAGAAGGATAAATGTTTATTGTGTACATTTTGTAAAGTAGAATATGAATGGTACAAAGAGCAGGGGCATGGGAAACAAAAAATGTAAATATCATTTAGAATGATGACAGTTACAGAATGTAAAGAGACTCTTATCTTATAAAAGAGAGATCCAAGGACTACAACTTAGGAAATTTTCCCATTGTGCATGTTAGATGATACTTTTGCTAAAGTCATATTGAGATCAAAACCATTTTCAAATGTGTTTGGGACTACTCTACATAAGTTTTTGTTATTTAAGTGTTTTGAATGCTTGTCATATGAATTATATTTCTTTGTTCAATGTTTGAAATGCTTATGCTATTATGATTTCTAGTGAGTACAATGATGATATTTGAGATCTTGTCTACAACTAATTGTGATCATATCTACAATTTCATTATTTTAATATATTGTTGATTGACATGAACAATTTATGTTAACAACAACCTTATCTTGAACTATATTCATTTAACAAGTTTTCTCTGGTGGATAGGTTAGGATAGAATATAAATATATTAGAATAACAATTCACATTTATGTTCTAGAGAATTTAATTAATATTTTGATATAATTGGTGAAAGATAACCCAATTCTCTTTCCATTTTCCATTGGCCTTTACTAGAAACTAGGCCCAGGCCCACATACTGGTTGGAAGTGCTACCAAAGTAAGGATTTACATTGCTTGATAGGCCATTTGGACTCCTCAACACCACCCATAAGTGTAAATGAAGTTTCCACCACATAACCTAAAATCCATTATTTCTCAACAAAGCCCACTTATTAATAGGAATTAGGTTCTTGATTTTCACATAACAAAATGAAAGAAACAAAAACTTTATGTACATAATAAAATCTCA
>JASDQU010819415.1:11915-25348 GCA_032191745.1 Picea mariana | reverse complement strand
TTATTATATCTTCGCTCTCATTTCGTGCCGAAAATAATACGGATCATTATGAGAACAACGGTATCTCTCCTGAGCTTTCTGAGATAAACTCAAAACCTTGTCAACGCACACCTTGTGGATGTTCACTGCACTCTTTGCAGAAACTCTCAGGAAGAGAAACAATTGAAACTCATTCTTCTCCTCTCTCAGACTTCATACATTCAACGTGAAATCATACGAACAACATAGCATTGAAACAAATTCATAACAAAGAACATAAAATGACTGTAAACATACCATTCAACGAATGTAAACAATAAGCATCATAACACCATGAAAATTGAGTCAAAGCTTTATATATTAACTCAAGTGCTCTTGTACATGGGTTCTTCTCTATAGCTCTCTGTTATAGCTCTACATCTTATGAAATCTCTGAATGTTCATAATACTTCTCACTTACAAGGGCGAGGGTGTCTATATTCATTTTCCCTCCTATGCTTCTAAAACTGTCTAATCTATTAACTCAAAGCTACCAAATTTCATTAATCAGAATTAAATGCTTATTACATTCGACGGATGAGAACAAATCGCTCAAGATCTGTTTACAACATCTAGATATAAATGCAAGTATGCTTCCCCTAGATATAACATTAATATCCACTCATAAATTTCAAAATATTTCAAAATTCTTGCTGGTGCTTTTCCAACTGTCTTCCGCCTTTATGCTTGCTTGGATGGCTGCTTACGATGCTCCTACATTAGCGACGCTGGGAATTGTTCGTCACATTGCAATGTTGAGAAATGTTCGTAACATTGTGATGTTTAGAAATGGTGATGGCAGTGCGAAATTAGTAAATGTTTGTGACATTGCAACATTGGGAAATGTTTGTCACAATGCGACAATATTGAATGCTCATCACATTGCGATGTTGGGATATGTTCATTAGAATGGGCTGTTTGGAAATGTTTGTGACATTACGATGTTAGGAAGTGTTCATCACATTGTGATGCTAGTAAATGCTCGTCACATTGTGATGTAGAGAAATCTTCATCACATTGTGACGTTGAGAAATGTTCGTTATATGCAATGTTAGGAAATGTTCGTCACATTGCAAGGTTGGGAAAATTTCATCACAGTGAAAATTGCAATTTGGGGAATTATTTTTGAGAACATGATTTCATGAAACACTCTACACATTGTAAAATCATCTTTAACTTTTGTGATATTGTAAAATGGTGGTCACTATGAAAAGTTGGGAAATGTTTTTCACATTGCAACGTTGAAAATTTTTCTTCACATTGCGATGTCGAGAATATTTCATCAAAAAGCAACGTTGGTAATAAATCATTGCAATGCGATCTTAGGAAACACTCGATAAATTGTAGAATCATATTTTACTTTTCTGAAGTTGGGAAATGGTCGTCACAATGCAATGTGGGGAAATGTTTGTTACGTTGCGACGTTGGGAAATGTTCGCCACACTGTGACATTGAGAAATGTTCATTGCATTGTGACATTGGGAAGCAGTCATGACAATGCGACATTAAGAAATGTTCGTGACATTGGGACATTGGGAAAGGCTTGTCACAATGCAACATTGGGAAATGTTTGTCACATTGTGATGTTGGAATATGTTCGTCAGAATGTGATGTTGGGAAATATTCGTCGCATTGCGACGTTGGGAAATGTTTGTCACATTGTGACATTAAGGAATGTTCATCACATTGCAAGGTTGAGAATTTTTTTTCGCATTTGCAATGTCGGGAAATGTTCATGACATTGCGGCGTGGGGAAATTTTCATCAAAATGCAATGTTGTGAATTATTCATCACGATGCGAAGTCAAGAAAATGGCGTCGTCAATGGATTAATAATACAACTTAATAATTAATAATGGATTAATGTCAATCAGTACTTTCAAATATCAACTATTCTCACACATTACATCAATCAATATATCAAATATTCTCTCAAATATTACTAATTTATCAAATATTCTCTCAAATTTATCAAATATTCTCTCCCAAATATCATTAATTTATCAAATAATTTCTCCCAAGTTTCGTGAGCAGATATATTTTAGGTTGCGTTCTACATGCATTGTGAATGATTCACAGTAATAAGATTACAACTATTAATATGTTTTAATTATTATAAAGTTATTGATCACTAAAAATATATATTTTAAATTGAACTCAATTAATTATATACTATTTAATTTTTATAAATGAATGTTATATATATATACAAAATTGTTATTAATATTTCAACATACATTTTATTATTATAAATATTTAATATTATAAATAATTGACATTAAAATATTTTATTCAATCATGTCAATATATAAATATGTTACATATGCTTGTTTAATTTTTAATATCACTTTTAGTGTATTATATTTATCATTGTATATGTAAATTACTACTACCAAACATAACTATAGTTGATAAATACTCATAAGCAGTTTAGATTTATTGTACATTTTGCATTAAAAAAAAATATAAAATTGAACTACCTAATTTAACATCTATAAAATTTGTTCACAAATTTATTTATACATGATACGAACCCTGGCCCTCATATAACTCTAAGGTCTTTAACTGTAACTAATATTACTTCTCTGAAATGTTTCGTGGATATTGATCTCTGATGAGGTAATGATCTTGGATCTCTAACTTAATTATTTTAATTTTAATCATGTATTAATTCTTTCTAAAATCATGTAACATGCAACGAGTTATATTTTAAACAAATCAAAATAAATAATATGAAATGTTTGAAATCGGTGTAATTATATAATTAAGCAAAAAAAATATATAATTCAGCAAACGCACGCAAGTTGGTAAGCGAGGACATTATTCATTTGATGTAAAAACACACGATTATTCATGTGATGTAAATGATATCCTTTTACATCAAGTAAAAGGAAGTAAAAACGTAAACGTAAAAAATATTATTCATTGATGTATTTACATCAATTAAGAACGTAAATGTAAACGTGAAAGATAAGAATAGTAACAATTTAATCAATTGTAGATGGTGTAAATTGTGGCATATACATGATTTTATAGATTAAAAGTAATATTAATTAATATAATAATAATGATAATTTTTGGATATTACATTAATGTAATTCATAATTACTGGATAAATGTTAAAGGAACTTGATTTGAGTTAAAATGTGAATATGCATAGTTTATAAAAATATAAATGCTATAAAGAATGACTTACTGCTTAAACATAGAAATATTATTATCGTTTATTTTCATTGCTATAAATAATTAGAAAAATGAACATAAAAACTATATTACTAACTTATTTTTTTTAATAATGGATAATTTTGTATAAGAAAAATGATAGCTATAAAGAATACAACTTAGTGTCTTTAACCATCAAAAATCTCTAACCATTAATAGATGTAAGCTTGTAGTGGTTCTGGACGTTGGAATGTTCTCAAGGACATTTGATAATTAAATAAACTAGTAATACAATAATTAATTCAAATAAATTAATATAGGGTGGTTATACCACTGTGTAACCCAAGCAATTTCATGAATCGACTTAGTTATCTAGATTGGAGGAGCGACGCCCCATGCTTTTCTGGTTTGCAGCCATATGCTTCATCGCAACTTGCATTAATAAAGATTGATTTTAAAAGGCAAGGATTCGTTTCCCATGCACAAATCGAACACCATTCGAACAATGCATGTGTTCTGTCTACACACTGTTAATGTCTACTATAACTTATGGATATGGATAGTGAAACGAATTGTATGATGAAACTGTTAAAATTGAAAGGCCATCTCAACATGTCCAGTAGAGGTCATTGATTATGGGTGATTTGAGTATTTAGCGATTTAAGTAAAGAACTAATTTCAGAAAGGTGAAATATGAAAATCCAAGCATGGCACATTAACTAAAGACGACTATAACATGAAACACTAGAAAAGATATCGATCCATAAACTAATTTTATTTACTTTAAATTGAACGCAAGCCAAACGTGACCACGGTTCACAAATCAAGCTAAATGTGGCTACGATTCATATCCCAACAATTATAAGTGCATTCCCTTTGAGGTAGTGCCTACTAATTTCATCCAAACATGGCAATAAAATCTTGCATAGATATTAATCCTTGTTAATCATCTTAACATGGAGATCATACGACCTTACAATAATTTCTTAATATGATTAGGTAAATGTGAAAAAGTAAACATGTTAACGCATGCACTCATAAATGCAAGGAAGTTATGAACAATAAATCTCATTCATTGATTTGGGAGGACAACTAAGAATATGCCAGCATCTTCAATTGATAGCCATAAGATTAAGATTTAAGGTTAAAAGATCATTAAATGTGTCCATTACCAATAGGTGTACGCCTTTTGGCGTAATTAACTTGTATGTATGTTACACCACATAGATTTGAATCAGTTACGTGGTTATTCCATAATTTTTTGATTTACCAATTGTATGAAAGGTTCCCTATTCCAGACACCCAATAATTTTAAAATAGTATGGTTGTTTAAAACTATATTTAATGTCATATAGTCAATGGACCTTGATACTGATAAAAATATGCACAATGCAAGTCAAGGAACCTTGATATCGATAAAGAGATGCGCAATGGATTGAAGGGATGGTTCAATTAGGGGAGGGGAATCCTCGTGAAAATTTGTTTTTGAATCTTTAAGAGTTCATTGTAACATCCCTCTCTTACGCGCACTGAGTGAACATATTCTTTGAGGACACTTGCTTGCAAGTGATCTAGATTATTATACTTTTGGGCATTTGATGATGATTATGAGGTGTTATGAATTGATGACATGTTATATTGCTGTATTGACATAGACAGGTGCTATTGACTCGATTTTCCTAAGTGTGCAGGATTTTGGACCTTGAGGATGCAGAGGCATCGATGAAACCTCTTGGACTCCGGATCGGGTGAGGCATTGGACTATTGGGGTTTGATTGTTGTATATATGACATTTTTGCATCTGATTAGATGATATGATTATGGATATTATTTTGACATGATTTGTTGATGACGCAGGCTAATCATAGCTTGCCGACCAGACTCACATGTGGAGTAGAGGGGTCATGCACGAATACCAGAGATGTTGAGGGAGAGGTGTGGACAACAGCCCTGCCACAGCCTACTAGCACTCCCGTCGTGGCTCGAACTGTAGGTTAACGATTACCTAGTTCGAGAAGACCCACGATGCCGTGAGGGCTGGCTACGACAATTGCTTATGATGATTCTAAGGGGCACACAATAAGGCATGGTCCTTATTCCTTAGAGACCCTTAGTCTCCCACAAGATCACCCCACGGAGTATTGACTCCAGATATTTTTTATGTCTACCAAGTCAGTCAAGAGGTGTGTGGGACCCTTGGAACACGTAGTGTGTCCTGAAGGTCACGTCTCGTAAGGGAAACAAAATGAGGCAAGTGGCACCCTTGGAGCACCTAGTGTGTCCTGAAGGGCACGTCACATTGTTAATTAATAAATGAATAAACCTAGTTGGCCTTAGAACAAATAACGTGATAAGAAAGATTTAAAATTTTTTTCCTAATAAAATGTAGCCCAACCTCGAAAATTAAAATCTAGGTCTAGGTGAAACTTGTGGTAAAAGAAAAATATTTATATTTATATAAAAATAAAAATAAATAAATAATACTAATAATCATCATTAAACATGTGACAAAGGGGGGTAAGAAAATCGATTAAATTATTAAAATCAAATTACGAAGAGATTTAAAATTTTAAAAGGGAATTAATTGTTTGTCACATATGCTACTTAAAATTTTATTAATTAAAAAGAAAAAGAGAAAAAGGTAATTCTCTACACCTGCCAATTTGAGTTTTAAATGAAAAGAGAAAGAGGAAATTTAAAAGAATTAGGAAACTAGGAAAAAGAGGGAAACATAAAGAGAAAGGGAAATAGAAGGAAAAAACAGAAATACTAACTTAGTAAGGTATCTAGCATTTAAGAACTTTCTAAATTAAACTCAACTAGTAAATTAGCAAGGGGGTAAGTCACTAAATTGTGTAAGGGAATATGAGGACACCTAGGAGCGATTCTAGGAATGCTTTTATGTGGGTGAGGGAAATAGGGGTAATTAATTAATTATTGAAATTAATTTATGGTGCAATGAAGGGGATAAGTGACACATGTACGGAGAGGATTTTTATGAATTAAATTATTGAACAATAAATTAAATGGGATTTTGGGAAAGTAAATGACCTAGAAACTCCATATAAAGGAGGGAGGAGAAGGATGATGGATCTGTTCTATTATGCATAGTGTTACACTGCAGAAATTTAGACTTGACTATCTTAGCTCGTTGGAGTTGGGATACCCAGCTCGGTGATGAGTGGTAGCTCGGCCTTGTGAGGCGAGCTGGGAGCTAGTATTTCTCTGGTTTAGTGTGCGTGGCCCCTTTGTCGCTTGGGGGATTAATGGGGAAGAAGAGTACCCCTAGCGTTGGTTGGGAGATACCAGTGAAGTCTCATCGGTCGACAAGAGGGAGCTACAAAGAGCGCACGGGACAACGAATCAAAGAGGGCGACTTGGGCTATGATACACTTCCTTTATTTCGACATGGTAGATTATTATTATACTTTATGCTTTTATTTCTGTACTTTTATTTGGGTAAAGAAAATGTTGACTTATCATTTCAACCGAGAATTTAATTTTCCCCTTAAGCCTTAAGCTCATTGTTTGACTTGATTCCCTTGGCATTCGATCCCTGCATGTTGAGACTGTCCTTTGATTTTGTTGATTGTTGTGATGAGTTGTTCTTTTTACTTCGTCCTCATCCCTAGTTTGTCAGTCCACGCATGTGCAGTCGGTCAGGAGCCAAATCGATGATCGTCACTTTGGTGCACAACGGCCTATAGATTCCAACGCCCTGTTTTTCTGTGCGTGGATGACGAGCGGAGGATGTGTTCACCCAGCTGTTTACCCCTTCTTATTTCTTCATCTAACTTCTTCTTGCCTCATTCTCTGCATGTTATATCACCTCTGTGTCTTAATTGTTCTTGACAATCTGGAAATTGTGTTTGGTATTCTATGCATTTCATCACCCTCAACCACGAAAATTTAACTCTGCGTTTTTATATAATTGCTGGATGAATTTCATTCTAGGTTTTTATGCCCTTCTAGCAATTTTACTGTATCGTTTTTATACATTTGGTATGCCATTTTTTTTTGTGAATTACCTCTGCACATTTAATTTTTGATGAATTTATCTTGCGTAATTGCCCACTGGATGCATTGATGCATTCCTCCTAGTTCCAAGTTCTCTATGCTCCTCCTTAGCCTCTTGAGATTCTCTCTCTATTTTTTCGACATAATCACTCTCAAACTCTATCCCCTCCCCCATCTCCTTGGTTTGGCCTCTTCTTATAGGAATTTAGAAGAGATTAGAGATAGGCTTCAAGTTATTATCTCCATGGGTAGGTGGATGCAAAACAGAGGCCAAATAATACAAGATGGAAATGGTCAAAGGCTACTACAATAGCAGTAAGTGGAATATGGGAAAACAACAGTGCAACGAAAAGAGGTATGATACAAGTATAAAATGCATAGCTGACCATTAAGCAACATAAAAATTAGGAACCCCCTCAGGAAATGGCCAAAATATAGATGAATGTAGGAAAATGAGTCTCAATGTTAAGACATGGAGGGACTATAAGAAGGTTCTCAGGCCTACGAAAAATCATAGCATGGGCACCAAATGGAAATCTGGGCGCTAACTAGGGCCCCCATTGAGTTTAGGAACTATTAAACAAGTTATAACGTGAAAAAATGGAGTGGCTAATGTCACAACCTGACATGATTAAACCTAAGGCATGTATGAGCAAAGTGGATGGTTAATAATGAAAATTGTGGATGCAAGGAAAAACATATCTCTATATGCCAATTTGGGAACAGATACCTCAAGTTTGGTGGAAGTTTCCATCTTTGTAAAAGTAAATTCCTTGTAATCTTGTTGACACATGTAAACTAGATTCCAAGGTCAAAATGCATAGTGAAATCTCAAAAGGAAATATTCTTGGATTTTTTGGATATGGTATATGGAAAAAAAAAAAACACTCACACCACACACATATGTACAAGGAACTACACATATTGATGCATTACACTAAGTAGATCCCATTTCTAGGATTCAAACAAGGATCTTGATCATTACTGATCAACTCATGAGCCATTGTGAGCATCATATGGCACATGATGTTGGGACCATGTCACATAGAAACAAATCTCTACAGTGAAAGATACTCATCTTGAGTGGTTTTTGACTTAGGGAAACTCCTTGATGATTCTCATCAAGACGTGAAGGAGGTATGAAACATAACTAACTCAAAAAAGGGTCAAGACTATTAGGGATATTGGATTCCCTAGAAAATGCCCCCAGTCTGAGGTCATGAATCATCATGCTAACTCTCATTGGTTTCAAATCTAGACATGATGATTTATGCATCACCTCATCCTTATGTTTATTTAGGGAAGCCATGAGATCTAGGATGACCTTACCTCAAGGTAACTTGATATCTAGGAAATAACATGAACTCAAAGAGTCAAAAACCCATATGAGAGAAGTAGGTTGATCACACTCCATACAAGAATGGAGGCGTTGACTAGTATTAGCTGAAGTTGATGGGATTTCAATATTGAAAATCTCAACCACGATGGGAGGTAGGGGAGATCCATAAGATTCAACATCCATGAGTGAGGCACCACCCAAGGATTACTATTGTTGGGACCCACATGTATATCAGAGAGATATAGAGCAGGGAAAACCCTTGTTTGTAGACCCCCTGCATACCCTAACCCTTGGGACAGAAACAAAAACAAAACAAACAAGATCTATTGTTGTGCAACTGTGCCTCCTGCATTCGAGTTGCAAAATTACTACACATTTCTTCCTGTTAATAATTTGGGCATCTTAACACTGTAGTATTCTTCAAATCAGAGTATAAATCCACAGGAGTAAAAAAAAAAAATGGATCCTGTTGGCACCATTATTTGAGCCCTATCCCATTGGATTCCTCTCTTCTCCCTTATCACATTCATACCTATCACTTTTCAACAAATTGTTTTTTTACGTGGACCCGACCCCCTTCCAATACCCTTATTTGGGCCTTATCCATTGGATTCCCCTCATCGCCCTAATCATCGTGATACACTTCACTCGTAAACCATTTTTTGTGTGGTCCCACCCGTCCCTTTTTTTTTCCCTCTTCATCATGGCCCACACCCATAGCCAAGACTTGGAAGCTCACTTTGATACCTTCTCCTATAATTTCACAGAGACCCAACAAGAAGTGAGGCGTCTTAGTGCAAATTTTTCCACCGTTAATAAAAATATGAACTCCTCCATCGATGCCAAAATGGAAAACATCAAACAGGACATCGCTACCTAGCTTGCATCCTTCACTACCCAACTTGCATCCTTCACTGCAATGATTTGTGCCAACTTGAATTCCTTGCAGATATTCCCTCCTCTATCCCACCTTTGCACTCTGAAGGTGAAACTTGCTCTAATTCCAATACTTTTCAGCGCCATCACTTTTAGCATGACCTCAGCCTTTCGTCTGTGGATTTGAACAAATTTGATGGCTTGGATCTCACTCGTCGGGTAACTCAAATGGAACATTATTTCTCTTTGTATGGAATTACAAATGAGTTGGAAAAACTACGTTATGGTGTTATCCATCTAGATTAAGAACGTTGACAATTGTGGAAATGGAGAAAAAATGACCGCCAAGGGTATGTGGCTTGGACATAATTTATGGCAGAGCTTTATGAACGCTTTGACACTGACACCCACCATTTAGGCCGTTTGACAAAGTTGAAACAATATGGCACAGTGGAAGACTTTACAGCCGCTTTTGAGCTATTGGATTTCTGTACAGAGGGCATGTCTGATGCTTCCTTCCAAGAATGTTTTATCAGTGGCCTCAAGGATGAGATTCCTACCCATGTCCTCATGGCTTAGCCTTAGAGTTGGGTGGAAGATACTAAATGAGATAAGGAAGCATGACATGTTGTTTCTTCTCAAAATCGAAAACCTTCATTTATTCATCTCCCTAAAACAATCACTCCCACTCCTCCTTTTACTCCACTAAAGATCCAAAAATTGACCAGGGAAGAAATGGATGAACACCAACTCAATGGCCTTTGTTATAATTGTGATGACAAATATTTTCTCGGGCATAAGTGTAAGGAACAAAAGATTTGTATGGCCGTCTCCGAGGATGTTTCAGAAGACAATGTCGAGGTGCCCACTGTCGACAATTCACCTGAACCCACTGACATGGCCCCACCCTCCGACTCTCCCAAAGTTGAACCTATCATTTCCCTAAATTCTCTCACTGGGTTCTCTGCTCCTCAAACCCTGAAGATAATTGGTTACATTAAGCATCATAAGGTCATCATCCTTGTTGACAGTGGAAGCACCCATAATTTTATTCATCGTTTCATTTCCCAAGAAACTAATTTCTATATCCGCATGATCAATAATTTTCAAATCATGATTGTCAATGGAGGGTCCATGAAATGTGGGGGGCACTATGAAAATGTGTGTCTCCAAATTGGTTAGTACCACATGAAATATTATATGTTTTCTATCAACATGGGCGGTTGTGACATTGTGTTGGGTGCATATTGGCTAAGGACTTTGGGTCCCATTCTCATGGTTTTTCAAGAATTAACCATGCAATTCAACCAGGAGGGCCAACAATATAAGTTCCAAGGCATTACTGTTAGTTCCCTGGAGATCATTAGTTCCCATCACATGGAAAAACTCCTCAAAAAAGGTCATTATGGAATTATTGCGTAACTCCATGCCATTCAAACCACTAAGACACCCTCTATGTCGCAAGACCTCCAATACATCCTCTCCAAACATCAAGTTGTTTTTTCCACTCCCTATGGAATTCCTCGTTCCCATGCTTTTCATGATCATTCCATTCCCGCTGTCCCCAACAACCTCCCTCCCAATATTTGTCCCTATCATCATCCCTTTTCCCAAAAAAATTAAATTGAAAAAATTGTTCAAGAATTGCTCACTGCAGGTGTTATCCGTCCTAGTACAATCCCCTACTCTTCTTCTGTGGTCATGGTCCTTAATAAAGAAGGCTCTTGGCGCATGTGTCCTGACTTCTATGCCCTCAAAAAACTCACCATCAAAGAAAAATTTCCCATTCCTGTCATTGATGACCTCTTGGATGAATTGAGTTGTGCCCAGTTCTTTACTAAACTTGATCTTCATTTTGGCTACCACCAGATATGTATGAACGAGGTAGACATTCCTAATACTTTATTTTTAACTCATGAGGGCCACTACGATTTTTTGGTCATGCCCTTTGGCTTTTGTAATGCTCCATCCACATTCCAAAGCCTCATGAATCATGTCTTCCATCCTTTTCTTCATCATTTTGTCTTAGTTTTCTTTGATGATATCCTCATCTATAGTAAAACCTGGACAACCCATCTTGCTGATGTGGATCTAGTTCTACATCTACTCTCTCAACACTAACTTTTCCTCAAACAATATGAATATGCTTTTGGAGCCTCATAAGTCGAGTACTTGGGAAATATTGTTGGAAAGGTAGATGTCAGAGTGGATCCTAAAAGTATTGAAGCTATGAAGGATTGGCCTCACCCAAAGACTCTCAAAAGCTTGCGTGGATTTTTGGGTTTAAAAGGATATTATGTCAAGTTTGTTAATAATTATGGAAAAATTACGGCACCTCTCACTACTCTCCTTAAAAAGAATTCTTTCACTTGGACTCTCACAACTAATTAGACCTTTCAAACCTTGAAGGCAACCATGTGCACAACTCCTGTCCTGGCCCTTCCCAATTTCACAAAGACTTTTGTCTTAGAATGTGATACTTCTGGGAGAGGAATTGGAGAAGTCATTATGAAATATGGTCATCCTTTGGCCTTTTCATAATGAAATATGGTTGTCATTATGAAAATTGGGAAAATCAATCCATGAAAAGGAAATGTTGGTTATTCTAGATGCAATGGATCTTTGGTGCCCTTATCTATTGGGGCAATGCTTCCAAATTAAGAAAAATCATCAAAGCCTCAAGTGTTTTCTGGAGCAACACGCTTCCTCTTAGGAGAAATACAAATGGGTGACTAATCTCTTTGGATATGATTATGAGATCATTTACAAGAAAGGAAAAGACAATTTGGTTGTTGATGCACCTTCAAGAAAATATGAAGATCCCCTCTCCTTCATTGTACCATATTGTCTCCAAGTTGTTCGCCAGGAATGGCTACGAGATCCCAAAATTTCGCATATGATCCAACAATTACAGGCCAATACTCTAGTTTCCCGGGTACTATTGGGACAATGATGAGCTTCGCTACAAAGTTCGTTTGTATTTAAGTAAATAGTCACAACTCAAATCCATGATACCTTATGAGCTTCATGCTACACCCATAGCTGGGCACTCGGGGTTTACCAAAACCTATGACTTGGTCAAACGTTCTTTTTTCTAGGATGGTATGTAATAGGATGTTCACCATTTTGTGGCAGAATCTGATGTTTGTCAACACAAGAAGTGTTAGGGACCTAACCCCTCACGTAGGGAGAATAATATATTTCCATGTAATAAAGGTCAATATTAATAAGGCCTAGCAATAAGGAAGAATAAGTCGAATGTAAGAAGACCTAATAGAAGCTTTCACTTCTAGAAGGATCTTCCCCTAGATGATTCTTTTGATAGAAATATTTAGTATAAATAGGAGTCAAGGGTATGAGAACTTTTTTCTTGGATATTATTGTAATAGAGATCTGCTCTGTTGGAGGTTTCCCCCTCGAAGAGGCAAGTAAACATTACTCTCAGTAATCAAAGTGTTCTTTATGGTGTTATTCTGGTATCATTTTGGTATTATTGTGGTGTTTTTCTGGTTATCTTGTTGATCATATACCATTTCTTGATATTTATTTATGTTCTGCATACTTTTTTATATCTTGAATATTACAAGTTGTATGAGAGCACCTTCCTCGGTATAAAATTGTGGGTTAGTTTTTTTTCATGGTAGAGATGTATTCTGATGTCTTTAAGCTACAAAGATCTGTCGTTACGCACATAAACCCGTAGTTGGGGATTCATACATGTAGGAAATACAAGAGGTACTTAAGTGCACATGTTTTGGCCACCCTTGTAACCCCTGTTGGTACCCCTTCGAGTGGTATCACATCATACAACACCTGTATATGGATCGAACTAGATTTCCTGAAGTCCTCCATAGATAAACCGATCGGTCTCCTGATTTTTATAGTTCCACCAAGAACAACACTCAAGAAGATACTCTCTAATATCTAGGTAGTTGGGTAGTACGGCTAAGGGAACGGTCTAGCCTCCTTAGTTGTTTCCCTGAGATATTGGGTCGATTACTACTGTTGGACCCCTCACGTAT
>JASDQU010819413.1:16182-35274 GCA_032191745.1 Picea mariana | reverse complement strand
AGGGTTTGAGCACCCTCTTGTGTGCTAGGTTTTATCTTGGTGGTGAAGTCCTTTCTCTTGAGGAATATGGAAAAGGATTTGGCTGGGTTTTCTTCCCTTGCTGAGAAGGGTTTCCCATGATACTTCTTGTGTTCTTGTGCATGGTGCTTCTTCTTGTGATCTTGGTTGTTGCAACATTTATGGTTATGGTTAAATGCTAAAAATTAAATGAACTTCATGCTTAAACTAGATTATTGAAAAATCAACATGGTATCAGAGCAGAGGTCTTGGAAAACCCATTGCACAAAACTTCAAGGAAAACCGTCCTCTTTTTGCAGAACCGTACAACCCTCCTAGGGTTTCTAGAAATTCCATACGACCCTCCTTCTTTCAGAGTTTCAGCCCTTAATACTTGGACGTTGGGGATAATTTTGACATATGAGTGTACGACCTCCTTCAACACACCTCCAACAAGCTTCAGATTTCATTTCCGAGCATTTTGACTTTTTGGCCCTAGGGTTTCTTCATGATCCATGGGAAGGAGTCTCATGTGTGCAGACTCAAGAAGGCCTTGTATGGACTGAAGCAAGCACCCAGGGCTTGGTATGCCATGATAGATGGATATTTCATGATCCTGGGATTTACCAAGAGTGAGGCAGATCCTAACCTCTACTATAAGGTTGAGGATGGATGCCCATTGATCTTGGTTCTATATGTAGATGATCTATTTCTAACAGGGGACGAGAAGCTCAATAATGGGTGTAAGAGGGAGATCACTTCAGAGTTAGAGATGAAGGATCTAGGTCCGATGCATTACTTTTTGGGATTGGAGGTATGGAAGATATCATATGAGATTTTCCTTATCCAAGGAAAATATACTGTTGAGATCCTGAAGAAATTCGGGATGATGGACTACAAGTCCATGACCACACCTATGACGATAAATCTGAAGCTCTTGAGTGACAAATCTTCAGATTTGGTGAATCCCACAATGTACAGACAATTGATTGGATCCTTGATGTACTTGGTTAACACCAGTCCAGAAATATGCTTTGCAGTGAACACCTTGAGTCAACACATGGTTGAACCTAGACAGGTACATTGGATGGAAACAAAGCATATGTTGAGGTACCTTCATGGTACAATTGGATATGGATTGAGATATGTCTTAGGTGGAGATGTGAAGCTACAGGGATATACAGATTCTGACTGGGTAGGGAGTGCAATGGATCATAAGAGTACTTTCAGATGTTGTTTTAGTCTGGGATCAGGCACAATATCATGGTTGAGAAGGAAGCAGACATCAGTGGCACTTAGTACATCAAAAGCAGAGTATATCGCAACAAGTGTGGAAATCCATGAAGCAGTGTGGCTCCAGAAGTTGCTAGCATGATATTTGATCTAGATTTTCAACCAACTTTGATACATTGTGACAATCGAAGTTGCGTGAAGCTTACCGAGAACCATGTATTTCGTGACATTTCTAATCATATAGAGATCAAATTTCATTACATCTGGGACATGGTGCAGAGAGGAGCTATGGAGCTCCAGTACATATCCACAGACGAGAAGATAACAAAAATTCTCACCAAACCCTTATCAAGAGTTAAGTATGAGTACTTCAGGGACAAGCTTGGAGTGTTGTCGAATGTCCACCCTCGTTGAGAGGGAGGTGTGTTGTTTCTTCTCATGCCGAGGTGACTGAGGGGGTAATGTATTGTTGGACCTGCTAAGAGAAGAAACATCACACACGTAGTCATAAGACTATGGACGAGGTTGTGTGACTCTAGACAATAGATGTGTGCTACTTCGGTGGTTGCATACCACTGGTGGAGACAGTGTGTCTCTAGACAATAGTTGTGTGTTACTACAGTGGATGTGTTCCACTGGCACTGACTGTGTGTCACTAGATAGTAGTTGTGTGCTACTTGGCAGTAATTGTGATCTATTGGATGACATTGTAGTAGCTGTGTGCTACTAGCTGATTTTCATGGAGATTACCAGATCACTTGGATTTAGCTATGTGTGCTATCGTTTGATCACAGAGACTGTGCCTGATGATTTGAGCTACTGAAGACATTGTAGCAACCGTGTGCTTTCTATCATTTTGCATAGTAGTCAATGAAATACTAGATGAAGACATCATGAAATATACCTCCATAGCTAAGAGGGAGTGTTGATGTTTGGTAGCTGCGGGAGGAACCTTTCCTCCAATGTAAACCTATCTTAGATGCGGTAAGATTCCAGAAGTCCAAGAAGACCATTAAACAACAAGAAGTTTCTAGAAGAGAAGTAGGCTCACCCATGGATTAATTAAGTTAATTAATACTCCTAGATGAGAAGTTGGCCCAGGAAGAAGTGACTGGAAGATTATAAATAGGTGATGGCTTGGATCATTTGGAGACACAACACACTCTCACTCATTGAAGTAAAAGGTGCGCAAGTCTGAGGAAGGAAGGGTGACGTAGTAGCTTAGTCTTGGAGCTATTTTGGTGGTGATCTCTCTCTCTCTTTTGCATTATCTCTCCTAGAAGGTGCACTATCTATGTATGGTTCTACTGTAGTTGTGGATCTACTTATAGGTGCTAGCCTTGTGCTAGGTTTTGATTCTTATCTTTAATCTCTAAGGAGCTAGTGAATGGTTGGACATTGTGAAAGGAATTCATCTAAGAAAGGTTGATGGGTTTTTCCCCCATTTGGGGTTTTCCTAAGATAAATCTCTTGTGTACTTTGTCTATTATTTATTCTGCTACTATGGTGTAATTGTTAATGTTAACTAAGTAGATAACCCTACTGTTCTATAAGAAAAGGAAAATCTAACATGAACAACTTCCTTTCAAATGCAAGCTCAACCATGAGTATGGACATTTTGCTAAAAATTGTAAGAACTCAGACGCATCTCATTTCCCTGGCAATGGGAAAGAACAATAATGGCAACCTGTGTCAAAATATTCTGATGTTGCTAGTAGTAATAGGATCCCACCCTCATCTGGCCCTAGTTTTTTCTCCTCTAGACCCTCCCAAAAGGACTCGACGCATCCTCACAAGTCCTCTGGAAACCCCCGTTCTGATATAGAGATTCCCCCAAAAAATAGCTATGAAATCCTCTCACAGATGATAGATAAATAAGTGAAATCAATGCCAGTGGTCCAAGTGGTCAAATATACCCTTCTGGAGCCTCCTTCAGTCCATTCCCCCTATGGGATGCCTTTGGCTAAGGGCGAAGTACTTTTGAAATTGAGAGAAGAAAAGAATATCTCTTTTGATTTTCCTATGAGTGAGAATGTGATTCTCTCTGATTTGGGCCTGAAAGAAGTAGAAAAATATAGAGATGTAAAGGTCACATTCCCAGAATCTAAAGTTAGGGATCCTAAAGTAGAAATTTTTGTAGAAGAAGAGCAAGATGACAAGGCCTATGAAGAGAATCTTCCTAGAAGATCAAGATGGAAGGCAAGACAAATACTTCAAGAAGAGCGAGCAAATAAAGACATAATTCTAGGGTCTCAACAAACTTTACCTAAAATGGCGGGGGTTTCCAAGACGCCAAAAAATACAAGAAGCAATGTGGCATCCAAAGGGGGTTCTTCCCCAAACCCACCTAAATAATAATTTTAGTCTCCTGGAATTGCAGGGGTTTAGAAAATGACTCAAAATTTGTCGCTGTCAGGGATCTAATTCGAAATGAGAAGCCAACAATTCTCCTGATCCAAGAGACTAAAATGAAGGCTGAAGAAGTAAGGAAAATAACGATGGGATTGTGAAAACATTATGAAATTATTGTAGAAGACTAAGGGGGGCTTCTGGTGGACTTTGCACCCTTTGGAATACAAAAGAGCTATGCTTTTTTTTCCCTTCCAAACACAACATTGGATATTAACTAAATTCAGTTTTGTGCATAGTGATAAGAATTTAGTGGTCATCAATGTGTATATGCTAGTAAGCCCACTGGAAAAATCGGCTTGTTGGAGATCTATTTTAAGCCTTAAGGACTCGAAATACTCGACCAATTGTATTCTAGACGGTGATTTCAATGCTATTTGAAACAACTCAGAAAAATGAGTTGTTTTATTCTGAGGGGACCCCTTCTGTGAAAAAATGGAGGAGTTAATTGCTGTATGGGACCTCCTTGATGTTAAGCCACAAAGAGGGAAATTCACTTGGTCAAAAAAGTGCTTTGGGCTAGGCCATATTGTTTCTTGCCTAGCCTGATTCCTTGTCCATAGTCGCTTCCTTTCCCAAGATACTGCTTTAAATTTCTATATTCTACCTTCTTTTGTATCTAATCATAAGATGATCTCTCTTCATTTGCAGAGGATTCTCGAATATGGCCCCCTTCCCTTCCTCTTTAGATGTGATTGGGTTGGTGGAAAGTGCTTGGAACAATTGGAGTCCTAGGACCCCTGTGTAGGTTTGGGGAGAAAAAGCTTTAATTGGTTAAAAAATATCTCAAGAGTTGGGATAAAGTATCTTTCAACCCTCCTTCAAAGGAAAAAGAACAAGTAAGGGAAAATATGGACAATCTCTAAAAAATAATGAAAGAAAATGAAATTACTGATAAATTGCAGTGAGAAGAACTCCAGCTTCAAACACAATATCAAAGGCCGCTAAGGCAGGAAGATGAATTATGGTGCCTTAAATCTCACAGTCTATGGCTGAAAGTGGGTGACATGAATACCATTGTGTTTCATAACCAAGCTCAAGTACAATTATCTAGGAACAACACGACAACAATTACTTTAGAGAATGGCTCTAGAATTGTATATTTTGGAAATATTAAGGTTGGATATAGACACCATTTTACTGCCCTATACACTCGGCATGAAGAAGTAGAGGAAAAAATGTGAAATTCATTCCACGCATTATTATTGAAGCCTGATAACTTGATTCTGAACGAACCCATAGAGGAAGCTTAGATTTGTGTTGCAATTTGGAGCCTTGGTCTGGACAAAGCCTTGGGGCTAGATGGATTTTCCATATCCTTCTACAGTTATTCTTGGGACTGTTGATCCAAATTTTTGATTAGTTAGTGCTCTCCATTTTAGTCACCCTTAGGATGATTCTTACACTTTTCCTTGCTTGTTTTCTTCACTTTTCTTCTCTTACATCAAAAAATTCCCAAGCACTTAGTCATGTTTCAAATGATGCAGAGTGGGCCAACAAAAATCTTAAGTCTGCATGTCTGTAAGTCCCTCGTCTTGTCAGTCCACCTTCTCATTGTTGACACTTCTTATCTTTTACCGCCGACTACCTTCAAATTTATTTTCCATCTTTTGTACTTAGTCGTTTTCTGAAAATGCAGATGCGAAGCTGCATGGAAATTGTTAAACATTTTTTGAATTACCCAGGTCCGCATCCCCGCACTCACCAAATCACTTTATTCATTTTTTCCTTTTCCACTTTCTTTCGGTACTTAGTTAAATTCAAGTAATGTGGATGCAGAGTTAAATACCATCCCTCAACTCTTTCTTAGGTATCCACGTCCACAAGTCCGTAGGTCTGCATTCACTTTTTCACCTTTTCTTCATACTTAGCCATATTTATCAATTAGGAGTGGACCTCCTTACTCTTCCTCATATCCATGTCCATAGGTCTACACATCTGCAAGACCATGTCTCTCTTAATACTTAACCATATTCGCAACCCCAATGTGGACCTTGTCATCTTTTTCCGAAGTTTTGTTCACAAACACTTAGGTCCACAACTCTGCATTTCTAAGTTACACATTTTTCACTTCCATACATCATTTTACACCTTCATACTTAACACTTCCCATCCATCATAACATCACATCACGACTTCCCATCATATTTATTACCCCTTCCACATCATCCTCCACTCGAAAAAGCATAATGTCATTATTAATGCATAATACATCGATTAAAGGTCGCAATAAATCCAAATCCTATGACAACCGATGGCATTTAAAGAATAAGCTACGTCTGATTGAGTTACCAAGGTAGTACGCGGTAGAATTTAATAAAATAAAGATGCCAACTTGTAAGTATGGATAGTAGCACCACCTTTGTAAAAGGCATAAAATATGTCAAGTAAGAAGAATAAATGTTCTGTGGAGATACATTGAACACACTGGGTCGTGAGATCAATAGTTCTAGTGGTACAGGGCATATAAATATTGCAAGTCTCTTTCACCAACAGAGAAGAAAATGAACCTAATCTGGAGCTCAGGAATAACATTAACAGGTTGTGTTCCATAGATAATTGACATGAAAAAGGTTGTTCAATGGTGCACAGATAAATTCATCTCTAAACAAAGAATAATTGAAATGCAAGGTCATCAACCTATTTCTTTAGCTCCTTCAACATTCTCTAAAATGCTATGACTCCTTTCACCAACTATGCAGTTCAAGGGTGAGAAAGCTGATGAATTTCTGAAGCAGCACAAGGGTGGAAACACATTTTTTAGCAACTACTTGGAAGATCCAACATGTAACTGGTACTTCCAGAATTGAGGTAAATTCATTAAAAAACCCGTACAAATAATTTGCATGGATATTTTCCCACATTCTCGTTTTGGAATCTACTATGTTTGTATCAAGAAATGTCATATATGTTATGCATTATTCCCTGCATGAAAAATCTATCATCGATTGGGGTTATCTCATCTCAAGTGAAATTTACTTCCAATGAAATAACCTCAAAAGACCCAGAAGTTCTATATGACTTCTTACCTCATTTTAACCATTGCTTATGGCCATGTTTTTGAATATTTTCCATAGGAAAACATTTAGATTTTAAATTGGAACCATTCTATGCATGGTATTCAATTTTTTACAGACATAAATCCCAATACAATTTCTACCCAGTTCATAAAAACTTCATCTCATAATTCAAAAAATTAATATTTGGATAAAGTGTATCAAGGTTATCCTAGGAAGCAACTGCCTTTCTATCTGGAAAACGAGTTGATGAATTGTTCGAAGAATTTACTGTAATTAGATTGTTTGGGAGTAAAGAGAAGCCTTTCCTGTTACCATTCTATAAATCAAATAAACTCTTTGTGAGAAATATGCAGGCAATACAAGACTTGGGCTCAATTTTTCCATGACAAGAGGAAAAGACAATTCATACCCCTACCATGGAAAATTGGGAATTGCATTGTTAAACACATAACTCACCTTAATGAATTGTTGGGGCATCATGAACATATTGGTTTGAAGGAAAAAAAAATTGTTGAGGGTTTTGATCAAAGGAGAAACTACACTTTGATAGTCTTTGGGAAGAATGTGTTCAAGAAGAAGCAAGAGTAGCTAATAGAGAATCATTACTATCAAGAGATGAATATCAAGCCCTAGATACTCATACTAAAGGAGGAAGAAAGAGGTATTACTTCCAGAAATAAACTCATAAGGAGTCTCACCCCCAAAACAAACTCATACATAAAGAATCTCACCCTCCAAGGAGATTCCAGAAGTTTCAGAAAGGTCAAAGAAGAGAAAAGGATTTCTCATCCTACCAGTGTTACCATTGTGACAAGATGGGACATATTGCTAAGTATTTTCCATCTAGACAAGGAGAATAAAAGAAGAGAAACAAGAGGCACCATGCCCATACAATTGAATATGAAGAGTCACCCACAAAGATAATAAAAGAACATATTGAAGACTATGTCTTAATCTTCACCCTCTCAGTATCAGTGTCACCTAGTGAGGACACTTGGCTCATAGACAATGGTGCTTCTAAGAACATGACAGGTCAAAGAGACATTCTTTCTTTCCTTACAGAAAATAAATTTCCCCAGAAAGTTACACTTGGAGATGATTATCAATACCCTATCAAAGGAGTAGGAGAATCAAATTAGAAACTTGATTCAGAGACCCCAATGAAGATGAAGGATGTACTATATGTATCAGGTTTGACAAAGAAATTACTTTCTATCTCAGCTTTAGAAAATAAAGGCTTAAGAGTTGCCTTCATAGATGGATAATTTCTTATGTGGACCAAAGAGAATCAATTGTTATTGGAAAAGAAGAAGGTGGATTGTATAAGCTAAAGGGCCACTCAGAAGCACCCTTGACCCATTCCATTGAGAATCCATGTGAACATTGGCATAGAATATTATCCCACATAAACTACAAAGCATTACCATATGTAAGAAAGGAAGTCACAGGTCTACCAGAATACAAGGTTGACCATGAAGGAGTGTGCAATGGATGTGCACAAGGAAAGAATATCAAGAACCCCTTCCCGGAGAGAGACAGTAAAGTTGAAGGAGTACTAGAGCTCATTCACTCAGATGTATGTGGCCCAATGCCATCAACCTCCATTAGTGGGTATGTATACTATGTATCTTTTATTGATGACTATGTTACGAGGGAAAAACTCTCTATGGCCAGGGTAAACCACAATAGACAGGTATGACTGTAGAAACCTACTCAATTCCAACATATGCTATATAAACCAATGTGCAAGAGGGATAAGAAAGAGGCTTACCTTGTCCAAATGTTTGAAGATGTCTACCATTGAGCACTTCGACCCAAAGATTTATACCTGCAACAAGTTCTCAACAAACAAGCAGAGCAAGCATATAGTGATAATATAAAAGGTTAGCACATTATATAGCATAATCCATTAATAAACATAAGAAACATGCCCATGGATAATAATCATATATTTTCACGATATGAATAGGATGGGAAAGGAGTATTTCTATTAATAAATGATCAGCAGAAGCGAAAACATTACAGACTTACGTGTCAACACAATTAGAAACCAAGAAACTAAATTCCTTCCATCTGGGCCTCCACCACTTCAATCCTCCACCAAAGGCAAGCTCATGGAAGGGAGACAATGAGGTTCTCCAACAATAAGGGAAGAGCTTGGGGGCTGAACACTGTGTTCAGACTTGAGAGACAAAGGAATGTAGACTCAATATGAAGTAGTAATTTCTCCAGATTAACTTTTCTCTCAAAGTTGAATGCTTTCTCCTCCTTTCCATAGATTGGAATTGGCCCATTTATAGCCTTCAAATGGAACTGAAGGGCCGAGTCAGAATGTTTCTAGTATATGGAAGGCCAAGGATCAGAGACTTCCTATTGTGACATGGAAACCCGACTCCATTTTTGTATTTTTTGGCACAAATCCTGATGTACGTGGGTTGTAGTGGAGCAACATGTGTATACGCATGTTGTATAGTAGGCAGGGCACGTATATGTGGAAAAATATGTATTTTTAGCTCTGGATTCATCAAAACGGGATGACAAGCCTACATAGGGAAATGGAAAAAGGCCCTTTGTGCAAGATTTCATAAGGTGAGGAAAATCTTGCTATAACAGATGCCCCCTAATGTGTGAGATCAGAGGAATATCTGCGATCGTTGAAATACATTATAAATAATCTAGAAGTGGAGTGATGGGGACCCAGATGGAAAGACTAGTTTCTCATTACATTCTGCATTGACTTTACATACATGGCTGCCAATAGAATACAATGTAGATCCATGTGGAAAATATACCAAACAAGTGTCCATGGCCATTAATAGGCAAATAAAAATGCGTTTATATGACACAAGATGTCATAGTCATGAACAAGGCCCAGTAGAACCAGTCTCAAAACTAATCTAAAGATATATGTATACAATGGAGTACAATCTGATCTCCCATGATCATTGAAGTCATATAGGTATTGGTCCAATGAAAAGGAAACAATAGCTCGGGAAAGTTGCGGCCACATATTGATGTCTTCAAGTCTTCTACACTATTCTCCAAAGGTGCAAGTCTACATCATGTGAATAAAGGAGTTGAGGTCGAACACAATGAGACAGCGTTTGATTATAGGTCATTAAGGTATATCGTTAATAAACGTGAGATAGCCTACCAATAATGAAAGTAGGTATCAAGGCACCAAGTACATTCCTACAAGTATGAATAAAGGAGTCGGTGTCGAACACCTGAGGAATCCATTGATCAGGAGACATTGATGTATTCCCATCTGTCAATGGCAAGAGAGCATGCAACTAATGAATGTAAGCCTCAAGGTACTCATAAAAATCTAGGTCCCATATCTAGAATAAATGAGCGGAAGTCGATGGAAAGAGACCTGTTGAAAGGAGAGCATTAAGGAATCTCTCATCAGTCAGCACGAGGAACAAAGAATGAGCTTCATAATTTGGTGGAAATCGAATGAAGAACATGTTCACGAACCAACAACCCTGTGCATCTTTCGTGTGTGCCAAGTGCAAGCAGTACATGAAAAAGACCCTCTGAATAGCAGCCAATGATGAAAACTACTGACAAAGGTGAGGAAACCACCAATAAGGCTAATGGCATCCAATACATTGCACGAATCCCAAAGTGTGAATAGATTTCTTGCCGTCGAACACAAGGGAAACCATCCAGTCAACGACCAATGATGAAATGTCGATTGTTGGGTTCAAGTTTACCTACCAATGATGAAAGTAGGGCCAGGGTGCATGATAAGACCACATTATCATGTGACTCTGAGACAAACTGAGGGTATGGCAGACATGCAAAGTCAAGAGTTCTGAGGAGTGGCTGACACAGGTTGATAGAATTCCTTTGAACAAGAGCATGAGACATATGGTAGACTTCGACAACATAGACTCAAAGATGTAACCATGAGATGCAGGAGGCATAAATAATGTTCTCCATAGGGACTGGAAGAGTAACCAGTTAGTAGAAAAAACTCTGTAACAAGATCAGCTTCTGAAGGCCATGCTAAACCCAAAATTATGGCGACAAATGGACTCAATAACTTTATGCTATGTTCAAAGGCGACACGACTGTAGCCAAATATAATATAGTACTCCCTTCCCACTCGTCTTTTTTTCTGGGTTTTTCATAACAAATGAATGCTATGATACAGAGGAGGAAACGAGTGTCGCAAGTAAGAAAAACTAGTTCCAGCAGTGGAACATACCTATGCTCAATGCAAGGAAATGCATGCGGGAGATGAACACTCGGGGTAATGTTTCCTCCCAGGTATAGGGTGTCAAATTGTGAAGGATATAAACAAGGCTCTGCTTGGTTGAGGATGCAAAACTACTAAGGAAAATGGTTTATAACGCAAAGCGAGAACCAGTTAAAGGCTCAATACTACAAGTAAGGGCATGAGATGCAATCACAACTTGACGCCAAAAAATGTCCCTTTTTATGTGTTTTAGTCTACTTGGTGTGAAAAAGGGATAAACTTGTGCCAAATAGACGTCCTTTCTAATTCGATTTACGAGTGTGAAAGAGACAAGTTCACTCGGCGATCTTTTCACTTTTTGAAAATGAGTCGGAAAGGGGCTTAACTGAGACTCACGGCCTTCCAAGTCCAGTTTAACGAGTGTGAAAGTGACAAATTCACTTAGCAATATTTTCGATTTTTAGACGAGTCAGAAAAGATCTTAAATCATACTTGTGGACGTTGTTCTAATCAGCATGTAATGGGGGAGGCTAAGGCTCATGTCTCGGCCTTCTGCAGAATGTCAGTATCTTACAAATAGCTGACAAAATCTTGGGAAAACCCAAAGCTCTCCAAGTCGAGGAGGATAAAGAGATAATGAAGTATATAGTCTCCGTGATTGTTCGAATAATGTCTCTTACTGGAAAAGACATAAGCGAGGGTATGGGATACCCCACAAGGCCATCCCAATCGAAGGGAACCTCTTCGAGACTTGGAGGGAGAGAACTCGGGAAGAGTAAAACTCTCTCTTGTTCAGAAGGTGAAGTACTAGAAATGATAAGGACATGGCATAGAAGGTATAGAACTACAACCAGAAGAGCGGGCTCAACCGAAAATTTCATCGGCGCGACCGCTTCCTTAGACTTTTCACTCTCCAAGAGAAGAGTGGGATCGACCGAATATTGCATCGACACGATCACTTCCTCAACTATTGGTTGAATAAGATGGGAGACAACAAGGTCAAGAGGTGCATCACCCCAAAAAATAGGAGTGTTGTCGGTCGAAGATTGCATCAACACAACCATTTGTTGAACAAGATGTGAGACAACAAGGTCAAGAGATGTATCACCCCCGAACATAGGAGACGTGTCGGTCGAAGATTGCATCGAAATGAACACTGGTTGAACGTGATGTGAGATAACAAGGTCAAAGGATGCATCGACCCCTAATGGAAAATGGGTTTCAACTGAAGATTGCATCGGCATGGCTATTGTATCAACCAAAGAAGGAACAGAGTGTGGGGAAACCATAGACGACTCAGAACCTAAAGGGCCTTCAAGTGCAGAAAAACATAGACTTTTCCGTCGAAACTGGCCTACTTTACATGGCATAAGCATGGTGACTCAGTGCCGCAAATTCGAAAGTACCCATAAGGGAAGAATACATTCCGACACCGATATTCTCAGTTGTCGGTTGAGAATTGTCGATCACGGGGATCAACGGTCCAACAGATGCATTGGGACTAGTGTACGCAAAGGATAATTGGTCGATCTTCATGATCTTCCCTTGAAGAGGAAAAAAAATCATACGGAAGACGGACAATACGACAACGACCATAGCATAGGTCCAATTGCGTCTTAGTAACAGGTTATAATCAAGAGGCGCATCAACTACCTCTACCTCCACCTTTATCGTCTTCCCACCTAACTGGACCAGAAAGGTAGGGAGAATATCATAAGGGTGGAAGGAATGACCATCGAAAGAAGTCAACATGTTCGATGACTTGGAAAGATTCGAAGAACCGAGAGATTTCCAACATACTAGGGACATCACGCAAGTGGCAGCGCCTTCATCAACAACCACATGTTTGATAGTATAATGTGAGTACTCCACATGGATTTGGAAAGCCACATGGTAAGGTAAGGGAGGCTTCACATCCGTGACATTAAACTTGATAACTTTTGAGCCACTGTGTTCTAGAGATCCTAAAGCAGAGAGTAAGGCATTCCTCTGTGAAGGACATGTTTGGAGTACCTCCAAAGCCGACATCACACAAGGGGTTTGGCCTAGGTCCTCAACAATAGAGTAGTTATGGGTGGCTCTAGAATTAGGATTGTGGGTAGAGTGCTTGAGTACTCCTTTTGGAATACGAGGTTGTGGCTCTGGTTTCTCAATATATAAGTTCGTCTCCGAAGGGGGAGGAGGAGCTTCTAGACTAGGATTAGCTTGCGAAGAGCTATAATCTCGAGAGCGAGTGGCTACATTAACTTTCGCATTGACCATATTGATACTTACATGATCGCCATCTTGCGATGGCGGTTTTTGACTCCCACCGGCCGCATTTCCGCCATTTGAAGAGCTCGAGGCCATGTGTTGGTTATGTGGGAATGGATTCGTTAGCATAGCGGGCGGTAGATTTAAAATCCTCGCAACTTCTGCAATTTTGGGGCATAAATGGGTAAGGTGGTCATCAGTACAAAGTTTACAAGGAAAATTCACCTTACGCTCCTCTTTCTTGCCCTCTCCATCATTAGAATTCCCATTATTATCATTGTCCTTGGGTTTATTACCATTTTTCCCACCCTTACGATTATTTCGACCTTTCCTCTTATTCCCTCCTGGTTGCTGGTCACCATTTGGGTTTGTCGATGATTGCACGGAATGTACATGTGTCGACTGAGTGGGGTTGGAAGACATAGACGAAGTTGGCTCTCCGGAAGACTCGTTTAAAGACAAATTCTTCAAGTGGCCTGTCGCCCAGTTTGTGGATCTTACACTGGCGGAACCTACAATACCATTGGCATGAGGTCTGGGCTTTTGTCTAGAGTCATAAGTTGACCGCGGTGCGTCTGAAAGAAGGTGTTATAACATCCCAGATTGAGCATATATCAAATCTAATTGTTGGGCTCTAAAGATAACTTCTTCCTCGGTGGTAATCCCGGAAGTGGCAACATCCTTCGATATTGGAGCGTGCAAAGACTTAAGAAACCATTCTAAAAGAAAAGTCAGGGGTATAGGAGTCTTAATCAACCTCTTTTGTCTATGCCACTCTTGGATATGATCCAAGATATGAGTGGCGGTATCCCGGCGTAAAGTCGACAAATGTTCGAGGCCATCATCATAACGAATGGGCAACTGGAAGTGGTTAAGAAAGAACATAACCAACTGATTAAAGGTCCTATATGCCCCCCTAGGTAGCTCAATATACCATTTCGCAACAACTCCAATGAGAGTGCATTGAAACATTCTTAATCTAATAGAATCATCATTAACATAATCCGATGAGCACCAAAGGTGAAAGGTAGTGACGTGATCACCAGGGTCCTCTCCATTTTTACCTTCAAACTTTGGGATGTCCGAAGGAAGTTTGGTGGGGACAGGAGGCCATGTAGGATCATGACTCACATGGTCGTTCATTAACTTAGACAAATCTGGCAGATTAAGCATGGCTAGAAAAGGGAGATGGGGTTGCGACATCTGGCCCCAACCTCTCACGAAAAATTGTGCGTGTGGAACTGCAGTCCATCCAGGATTCTGGTAAGAACCATAGCCATGTCCAGGATTATAAGGCCCTCCTCTGTGATGATTCATATAAGGTGGGTTGGGCATCATTCTGGCAGGAACGCTCTGTTGAGGATTATAAAAACTGCCCCCATCCGGATTAGATCCAGGTTGGGGGTTATAAAAACTCCCCCCAGCCGAATTAGATCCAGTCTGGGGGTTGCCCAAAGCGTAAGACTGACCTCCTCTGTGCGGGAACCCAGAGGATTGAAGTGGATTCATCATGCCAAAAGTATTGGTTGGAATCGACACCGAGGAGGTAGGGGTATAGGATGAAACTTGTCTGCCAGTTTGGTTGTTCCACCAAGAAGTAATAGGATTAGACCTGAGGTTAAAAGTAGGAATACCTCCTATATTATGATTTGTTTGAGGGATATGAGAACCACCAAACGGAAATGGAGTGTAAGGAGGTGTAGTGCCACCAAGTCCCATGCTAGCATTAAGGCCAATAGCTGGGATGGAATTCGAAAACTACAAAGTAAAGTTGGGCATACCATAGGAAAATGGACTAGAAGCCATAGGGATGGACTAAAAATTGTAACCCGGCGAGTGACCAAGAGACCCAAAAGGGTTCGAGGAAAGAGATGAAGCATTAACTGTAGGCTGAGCTATAGTAATGATAGGTGCCTCCGTCATTGCAACTGTAGTGGTCGCAGGAGTCAAAGGGGTGCCACTAACTACAATGGGTATGGGAGTCGAAGAGCTCCCAGTGTTCTGAAGATTATATTCGGTACTCATCCTTATGGAACCACAAGTCTGAAAGGTGGATGTGTGTGTACCACGCCTAATAACTCTACGCCTTTTAGAAGGCAAAAACTCGAAATCCGGTGGTAACTGTAACAACCGACAGGACTGACATGGATGCTGGTCCGACTCCACGACAACTTATGACTCTAAAAAATAAAAATATATCCTAAGGACAAATAGTAGTCAAAGAGCATACCAAAAAGTCAAATGGCCAATATACATGCAAACAAGCTAAAGTGGTTGAGTGGCCTCCCTCCCTAAAGAAGGCATGTCTCGTCCAAGAGGGACTTGAGACTCCCTGCTAAAGACCGGAGGTAACAAAATCAGTTATAGGGGCCCTCATGGGCTTAACAACCAGTCAGTCAGACCCCCTCGGAGAGGTAATCCTCCATAAAGGTTGTGTGTTGTCTGACCCCTATCTGACCCAGGGTACTTGCAAAATAACCCCTGCAAGTAGTCTATGAGATACCTAAGTCAAGCAACTAATAAACCACTGTATAACTGATGCACGGGCGAGAAGTCGTAATTCTGGATCACTGTATGGGCAGGGTAGCAAACCTGAAACCTTGAAAGCACTGCCTCTCATGGAGGTATGGGCACTAGCAAGATCCCCAGATACGAATAAATCCACAAAAATATCTCTGACGCTAGGCGAGTATCCGTGGGATATACCTTCAACCAACTTCGCGTGACCTCGTGATTAGCTCCGGTGTGAGCAGAGCCTCCTGATCTTACCAATTATACAATGGACTTCTCAACTCCATTTCTCAGACACATATTTTGATTTAATTGCCTTGGAGAATTTTATTAACAAAATCCTATTCCAAGGCACTAAATCCTAGACTAGTTTGTGCACCCTAGAAAATAAAATCGTGACTAATCAATTTTAATTTAAAGCGTAAATTGTATTGGTCATGATTACTCAAAAAGGTATGGAACTGAAACTCATGATGTTATGACTCTGCAAGAAAATTAAATATGAATATAATGCAAAGTCTAACTTTAACTTTTCAATGAATGATATGCTTATAAAAATAATGCAATTTTCAATTTCAACTCTGCAATTCAGAAGTAAAATGCAATCTTTCACTAAATGCACTAAGCTAATGATAAGGATTCAAAAGACAAAAATGCCAAGCAATGAAAAATGCCTATTTTTTTTTTGTATTTTCAATGTACTAAAAAAGAAAATGCATGGACTAAAGCAACCTGATATATAAATTCTACTGTGTATAAACGAAATAACTCAAGCAGAATACCAAGCAGCAAAGCGCACAACCCAAAGTACAAGGACAATCAAAATAAAAAGATGAGAAAGACTCCACCCAAAAATTCAACTCCAGACATGCTTTTTGTCATCCCATAGACGCTTAACAGGCACTACAGAGACCTAAGAAGGCTCAACAATCATCAAATCCCACCTAGCAATCACCAAACTAGGAAAACAAGCAAGGAAATAAGGTGTACGCAATTGTTCAAGAAAATATAGCATATATACGCAACTTGCAGTGAGACAACACGCATATGTACGTGACTGTCAAGGCAAAAGGTGCGTATATGTTTTAAAACAAGGTCAGGCAAGGGGAAAAGGCTAAAAACTCAGACCCAGAGTGAAAAAAATCTGTCAAGTAGTGATACGACAAGAAGCAAAAAGAAAAGAGAGCAATGCAAGGAGAAAAAGTACTCAAACCCTTAGAAAGAAGATTTATCCCCAGTATGGTCACCAATTTTGTTGCGAGGGAAAAACTCTCTATGGGCCGGGTAAACCACAACAGATAGGTATGACTGCAGAAATCTACTCAATTCCAACATATGCTATATAAACCAATGTGCAAGCGAGATAAGAAAGAGTCATACCTCGTCCAAACATTTGAAGATGTCCACTGTTGAGCACTTCGACCCAAAGATTTCTACCTGCAACAAGTTCTCAACAAACAAGAATAGCAAGCATATAGTGATAATATAAAATGTTAGCAAATTAGATAGCATAATCCATTAATAAACATAACAAACATGCCCATGGATAATAATCATATATTTGCACGATATCAATAGGATGGGAAAGGAGTATTTCTATTAATAAATGATCAACAAAAGTGAAAACATTACAGACTTCCGTGTCGGAACGGTTTGAAACCAAGAAACTAAGTTCCTTCCAGTTGGGCCTCCACCACTTTAATCCTCCACCAAAGGAAATCTCATGGAAGGGAGACAATGAGGTTCTCCAACAATAAGGGAAGAGCTTGGGGGTTGAACACTATGTTCAGGCTTGAGGGACAAAGGGATGCAGACTCATTACTAGGGATGATTTTAGGGGCTAAATTTCGTTCATGGGCTATTTTTCCATGGTTATTCCAAAAAAGAGATTCGCTATTTTAAATTGATTCGCCCAAATTCTATAGGATAAAATTATTTTACCTTAAAAATTGTCAAAATTTTATACAAACTATATAAAATCCTTAGAAATTTGAATATTTTTACAAAAATATCGCCGAACATTTATAGTTGGCATATGAAGGATTACTAAGATTCGCCAAGGATTCTATGTTTTAAAATAAATTTCCATCCTTAAAATCATCCCTGCTCAATATGAAGTAGTAATTTCTCCAGAGTAACTTTGCTCTCAAAGTTGAATGCTTTCTCCTCCTTTCCATAGCTCGGAATTGGCCCATTTATAGCCTTCAAATGGAACTGAAGGGTCGAGTCGGAACATTTCTAGTATATGGAAGGCCAAGGATCAAAGACCTCCTGTCATGACATGGAAACCTGACTCCATTTTTGTATTTTCTGGCACAAATCCCGATGTACATGGGTTGTAGTGGACCAGCCTGCATATACGCATGTTGTATAGTAGGCAGGGCGTGTATATGTGGAAAAATATGTATTTTTAGCTCTGGATTCATAAAAAAGGGATGACAAGTCTGCATAGGGAAATGGAAAAAGGCCCTCTATGCAAGATTCCATAAGGTGAGGAAAATCTTGCTATAACAGACTATTCTCGTAAAACCTAGGTTTACTTTTTAAAATCAATAGATGAAGTGTTCAGTAAATTCAAGGAATTTAAAGCCTTGATAGAGAATCTTTCTGAAAGAAATATCAAGATACCCAGGTCATATAATGGAGGAGAATACACCTCAAAAGAGTTTGAAAATTTTTGCAAAGATGTCAGGATCAAGAGGGAGCTCACCACTCCCTACAATCCTCAACAAAATGGTGTAGTGGAAAGAAAGAACATAACTATAATGGAAGAAGTGAATACCATGATCCACGATCAAGATCTTCCAATGCAATTATAGGCAGAAGTAGCAAGAATAATAGTTTATGTACAAAACAGATTGTTCCATAGTGCACTTTGGTTCAAAACCTCTGAAGAGATGTTCTCCAGAAAGAAGCCAGAAGTAAGCCATCTCAAAATATTTGGTTGCCCAGTACTTGTACACATTCTGAAAGACAAGAAAACCAAGTTGGACCCTTCAGGAAAGAAGGGAATATTTGTTGGATACTGTGAGGTCTCCAAGTTCTTCAAAGTTTATATACCAGGTTACCATCATATTGAGATCAGCAGAGATGTAACCTTTGATGAAGATGCAACACTCAAGAAATCAAGAAGATGCCAGCTTGAAGAAGTATATGAAGAATAACTTGTGGCTCCTAGAGTTGCAGAACCAGTAAGGGAAGTCATAACTTCCCCTGCTGAAAAGATTCTAGAAGATCATGACATAATAGAATCTCAAGAACCTCCCCAGATGAAAATCTCCCACAAGACAAAGTCAGCCCGGGAAAGGGAACTTATTCAAGGTGGAGAGAAGTATGGTGCCCTCGAAGGAATCATGAGACAAGTGAAGAAACCCAATACATTCTCCAGTTATATGGCTTTGATGTGTGATCTCTTAGAGAAGGAGCCTACTTGCTTTGAAGAAGCTATTCAAAAGAAAGAAT
>JASDQU010819412.1:2425-15538 GCA_032191745.1 Picea mariana | reverse complement strand
CTATACGTTGCTGATCAAGTACTTGTGTGTTACTTGGTGTGGTAGTGTACCACTGGATTGTAGTTATGTACTACTATGGATAGACACAGTTGTGTTCTATTTTGTTTTGATTGCCTTGAAGACTATCAACAATATTGGATGTATAATCAAAGGACAAAGATTTCCTAGACGGAAAATGGCTCATAACATTTACTCTTCTAGATCAGAGGAATGGCTCTTGTATCACTCTATGGAGTGAGAATCATGTCTGATTACTTAGATAGAGTATGGTTTTGAGAGATGATGTAGTCGATGACACTGATGATGATGATGGTGCTCATGATCTAGTCATGATCTAGTCTATACAACTATGATGATGCTATCGGGTGAATGGTATGTTTTTGTGCTCAAGACCATTACCTGTAATACCTCCCTAGTTAGGAGGGAGTGTTAATATTATGGTAGCTGCGGGAGGTATTTACCTCCACGTGTAAACCTGACGAGGATAGAATACTCCGGGAAGCAAGAAGAAACCCTAATGAGTTGGCTAATAACCCTAGAAGACTTGTCAGCTCAAGAAGATAATTCATATTAGGTTATTAGCCTCCAAGAGAAGAAGTTAGCCAGAAATAATAATATATACTAAACAAACAGATACCTAGAATGAGAAGTCAGCCCAGGCAGTTAGCCAGAATTAGTATAAATACAGGAGGCCACTTCTCATTTTGGCAGGCAGTCTCAGAATTGTAGGGCAACAACTTGTGCACACTCTAGTGCCCAGTCTTGTGCGCAGGTTTGAGGAGAGCTGCCATTGCAGCTGTTGCAACTAGCAGATCACGTTTGGCTTGGACTATCTCTTGGATAGGGTTTGGAACATCTGATCAACTCTTGTTGGTGCACTATCCTTGGGGAAAGGTGCATTACCCTTTGTTTGACTATCTAGCCTAAGGTTTGCTTCCACAGTGATTCTCTGTCAAGGTTAAGGTGCTCGGAGGGTGGCTTCGACCTATGGTTGGGTGACAATAGAGATATTGTCAATGGTAAAATGAGCACATCCATTATATTCTAACACATCCTGCCTAGGCTAAGCTTGTGTAGCCAACCAAACTCACCCCATCTCCTCTGACATAGTCCAAACCAAAATCCATTGATCCTGCAATATACCTCAGAACATGCTTTTCCCAAATCCATTTAACACTCCTAGGCTCCACCATGTATTGGATGAGAGTGTTTATGAAAAAACAAATATCCGGTCTAGTGTTGACCAGATACATCAAGGACCCAATCAACTGCCTGTATCTCGTAGCATCCACCAACCCGGAATCTGAAGAACTAAGCTTCTTCCAGTTGGTGACCATAGGTGTAGACATGGGCCTGCAGTCCTCCATATGAAATCTAGTCAAGATGTATGTTGCATACTTCCCTTGCCCCAGAAAGATATGACCCTCTTCTTGCCAAACCTCCATGCCCAAAAAATAGTGCATTAACCTGATGTATGCCATCTCAAACTCTGATACAAGACTCAACTTGCACTCAGCTATGAGATGCTCCAATCCCATGATGAATAAATCATCCACTTACAATATGAGAATGAGCGTATCCTCACCTCGAATGCTATACTAGAGGTTAGGATCCGCTTTTCTCTTCTCAAACCCCATCTGAAGCAAATAAGTGTCTATCTGTGAATACCAAGCTCTTGGAGCTTACTTAAGACTATAAAGTGCCTTTCTTAAGAGGCACACATGAGAATCTCTCTCCAACATCTCAAACCCCTGCGGTTGCTCTATGTACACCTCCTCCTCAATAAATCCATTTAGAAAAGCGGTCTTTACATCCATCTGGTGTATCCTCCAACCCATCTCTACTGCTATAGCAATACTGCTCTAGATAAAAGTGTTTCTCGCAACTTGTGAAAACGTCTCATCATAGTCGACTCCCTCTATATGAGAGAATCCTCTTGCCACAAATCGGGCCTTGTGTTTCTCTATGCTTCCATTTGCAGCATACTTGGTTTTGTACAACCATTTGGAAGTCACACTTGACTTCCCCTCAGGCCATGACACCACCACCCATACATCATTGCACATGATGGAGTCATACTCCTCCAACATGGCCTCTCACCAAACATGTTGGTCAACTGCCTGCGCAAAATTCGTGAGCTTTGCATCTGTGATGCTTGCCACCATAGGCAAGTAGAACCCAAGCCTCTCTGGTGCTCTGCTCTCTCTGACCAACCTCTTGGGCTCTCCAACATTCTCCTTGGCTTCCTTCAGGATCTCTTGAAACCGTCTCGATTTCCTCTTTCTTGAAGTAACCAAAGGAGAAGTGATATCTCCACGCCCAAGAGTCTCATCCTCAGATCTCATCCCAATACTCTGAGATCCTGGAGCCTCTGCACCCTCTTCCTGAATACTTTGCAACTGTGACCCTGAAGCTGTACAAGGTGACCCAGTCACCCCTGAAACTGGTGTACTTGACAACTTAGGCTGTGTCCCCTGAGATGAATCACTCTGAATCTGTGTGACCTCCTCAACTCCATCTCTCAACTTGAGAGACCTCCTAAATATCTACCCTCCTGAAATGTGACATCTTTGCTCACCACCACTTTTCGCTGTGATGGAATGTAGATCCGGTAGGCCTTCGAGACCTATGAGTATCCAACTAAGATCCCCTTATACGTTGTGGGATCTAGCTTTGTCCTCTTCTCAGAAGGGACATGAGAATCTGTCAAGCATTAAAAAATGTGAATATTCTCAACATCGAGCCTCCTCCCAGTGAAGGCCTCCTCAAGAGTCTTCCTAGCCAAAACTCTGTGGGGACTCCTGTTTTGTAGATATACTGCAACAACACTAGCCTCAACCCATAAGTATAAAGGCAGTTCCTGATCATGCAACATCAATCTCGCTGCACCTGTAATGGCCCCGTTCTTCCTTTATGCAACCTCGATCTACTAGGGGTTGTAAGGAATGGTCAACTGCCTTTTGATCCCTACCTGGGTACAAAAGTATGCAAAATCTATGGAGGTATACTTGACTCCATTGTCTGACCGTAATACCTTGATCTTGTTTCGTTTCTGGTTCTCCACAAGAGCTTTGAACTCTTGGAACTTCATGAATACCTCACTCTTGGCCTTTAGGAAATAAATCCAGGTCTTCCTAGAGTGGTCATCTATGAATGTGAGATAATACTCACAACCACTCAAGGACACCCGTGACATGGGCCCACACACATTTGTGTGTATCAAATCTAGTATCCCAGATGATCTGCTATCATTATTGGGAAAAAAAGTCTCAGTAAACTTACCAAGTGCACACCCTCTACACACACCTTGATGCTCTATGATGAACTGTGGCACTCTTGTCACAATCTCTCATTGCTCCCAAAGCTCCATGATGTAGATGAGACATCTTTCGATGCCATAGCTCACACAACTGACCATTGTTGTCGCTACTTGCTGCCAAGGCATGCAATGGATGAAAAAACAATCTATACAGTTTCCCATTCCTCACTCCAATCACCTTCCCACAGGTGATACTGGACCCCTTAGGGTGTATGAGGACCTCTGTCCCTCTGAAGGACACTTTAAGACCCCTGTAATGTAGGGTGGAAACTGAGATAAGATTCTTCTTCATCCCAAGGACAAACAACACATCCCTGAATGATATGGGTGGCATAGTATCCCTCTGAAATGTCACTATGCCACACCCACCAACTCTGACAATGGTGTCATCTCCATATTGATCTCAAGATCTATGAGATCAGTGAAGTGTTCTCTCACACCCGTCAGATGGCTCAAAGCTCCATTGTCTATATACCAGATGTTGGATGGTGTCTCAACTGACACACAAAAAACTATGAAAGCACACTCTCTCTCAAACTGAACAATGAAATCCTCCTCATATGTTGTAGTTGTTGCACCACCTGACCTCTTATTTGTTGGGTATGTGTTATATTCTTTGCATGATTAGATCTAGTGTCTGCTACATCGCATCGGGTGCAACACCCCCGATAATTTTTTTCCTTTGGAAATGTGTTGCATTTTTGCCTCGTTTTTCATGTCACCTTGATTTTCATGTCCATTGTTGGGAAATTTTTTGGCACATGGTTTTTTTCGATGGTTTTCTATTTCTGGTTAAGTAATTAGGGTTGTTGACTAATCCAGGTCATTGAGTTAGGGTTTTGGATGTTGCTGGCTTGTATATGTATATTGTATTGTAAACAATGTACCACTATGAATGAATATATAATATGTTGGTTTTCCTTGTTTGGGTTTCCAGGGGAATTTTTTTATGTGTAATGTGTGTATTTTCCATTGTATCTTTTATGTTCTTTTACTGAAAATATGTTTGTAGTAAATATTGTACAAGTTTAGAATCTACATTCTCCTGCCCGTTGGGACACTATCCAACATAGTGTCCCATCCTCTTACAAGCAAAGCATTTCACTTTTCTCATATCTCTCTTCTGCCCACTACCACTATGATGTGGCTTGGACCCTCCCTTGGGACCTTGTCTAGCACCCTGACCAATCTTCTTCTTTCCCTTTGTGTAAAGAGTAAGATCCTCCTCACCCTCTCCAACATGTTGTTGGCTAGTATATCCAGAGTTAAATCTCAACTCCTCTTGTACGAAGTCATCCCAGAGTCTCTCCCAACTGGGCATAGCCTCCCTGGCCACAATGCCTCACAAAAAAGTCTCCCAAGGTTTGGAAACGTCATTTAAGGTTGTCCTTACCAAAACCATGGGATCCACTATCTCACCAAGTGCCACCAACTCATCACGAGTTTGAGTAAATCTCCCGAGGTATGAGGTAATCGACTCTAACTTGAGAATATTAATGCTCCTAAGCTTCTCCCGAAGAACCATCTTCCAGTTCTGATTAGGAATTTGGTAGACTTTTCATAATGAGTCCCACATCTCAACATAAAACTCCTTACCAGTTAAATGAGGTATGACATGGTCTCTCACCGCATCACAGATAGTTATTTTTTCCTCGGTGTTCCTCTTCCTAAACTTTGCCACCAACAAGGGAGCGGTAACAAGAGGAATAACCATTGGAGCCTGAACTATATCCCATAGTTCAAGATCCTCTAAGAAAAACACAATTCTGGTCTTCCAAGGGGACTAGTTGCTAGCACTTGATAGCCTATCCTCCGCCCTCATCTGTGTCACCGAAATGACCACCCACTGAATCCGAAACTGATCCTAAACTCTGCAAAAGAAAACAACCTCAACACTCAACACACAAGTGTGAAAACAAGTTGTCCAAACTGTCCAAAAATTCTTCCCATTGTATGCTCCAAAGAATCAACCAACACTTAGCCCTTTGGCTCTGATACCATGAAAATTTTTGAGGTAGTAAAGGCTGCCCAACAGGTCTGTCATATGACCGCTTGTTGAGCTCTATGTTCAAGGTTCCAAATTGTTCTTGCCATTGTTTTAGGACAAACAATAGTTCTGGTTTTTCTCCCCCTCAAATTTGCCTTTAGACTGATGATTGCATACTCTTTTAAGGGTGTTCTTGCAAGTGTTTAATTGTTAGTTTAGGATGAACAAACATAGCACATGCATAACCTTAAAATGTGATACCCTCTAGATATTGAACTACTTACAACTGATAATAACTAAGCACACATGACAAATTAACGCATGTAATTTTTGGTCAACATGACCTTGGACAACCATCCCCCCCCCCCTCGGGGAAAACCAATAAGAGAGATGTATATATATGGAGATCTTCAAGCAATAGCTAAAAGAAGGAAATAAATACAAAGGAACCTGTCATAGTTGCTATCTCCTCTCAAGCTTAGCAAAGAGCTCCTTGGAATCTGTGCCCATCTTTCCTTTAGTTTTCTTGAAGAAAACTCGGGCCCTTGAAGAAAGCCTTGGCTGTTGGTTGAACCCTTGCACAACCTTTTCTCTAATGGTGCTCCCACATCAACCCACAAATTAGCTTCAAGATGCACCCTCTCTATGGTGTGCCTGCTAGGGTGCGCCCCTACTCCAAGGTTGCACCCTCCAACTAGCTCACACCTAAAACCTCCATGAAAGCTTATGCAAATTAGCTTGTTCCCTCCATGAACAAGTGTTCCCTAGTTTTTTCCTTCAAACCCTCTCTTCTTACTTCTCTTATCGTCACCCAACTCTCTCAAGTGATCAAGTGAATAATTGAGCCTCTCTTTTTCCCTATGCGCCCCCTTTAGCCTTTATTAGGCCAAACTTAGAAGATCAATGGCTAAGATCAATTTATCCAAGTCTAATCAAAGGGTGAGATCTCATCTCAAGAATCTCACTTGGAAACCCACTTTACTCAAGTTTCCATAGTTTGCTTTGTGTCTATTAATTCACCCACTTTGTGAATTAATTGTCACTTTATGACTTAAGTGACTAAGTCAAAGTGAAATTAGATCATAAAATAAAGGTACAAGGGTTAAACATTTCCCTCTTGTGTTTAGAGACTGACAAACACAAGGGGACTACTTCCCAAGGTACACAAAACTCAACAGTTGTATGGCCTTTCCTTGGCTATATGACCTTCCAGAAAATTTATACGGCCTCTGTTGGATGGTATGACCTCCACAAAACGTTTTTAGTTGTTGGGTTATTCTTCCTCTTGCTGCACTGCTTATTTTCTCCTCCTTCAGACTGAGCACAAATCCTTCTTTTCTCTCTCTATGTATCAAACACTCTGTGAGTCAATGACTCTCTTTGTCTTGTATCTTCTCATTTCACTTTTCCTTCCTTTTATAATATTGAGTTTTGACCAAATCTAATGAAACCATTGTTGACTAAGTCTCAAAAACCCTAATCTCTCAATAAGATTGATGGTTGAGATTAAGTCTAGATCAATGATCAAAATTAATCTAATTCACTAATGTAAATACTTTACATTTTATTAGATTAATCACTCAATTAATAAAAGTCTCTTCACTTTAATAATTAACTTTAATTAAAGTGAATTACAAAGGTCTGAAAGGACTTTTAGACAACTTCCACATGTCTGACACTAAACCTATGTGGAATTTAATGTATGATGCTAAAACATCAACACTCCCTCTTAGTGAGGAAGAATTTTTTTGAAGAGCGACCTGGAACTATCTGTCCCTCCACTCCTGGAAAAATGTCACACACCATTCTCGATCATGGCATTCCTCCAAACCTACCGGTTTGTTGCTTTTTGAACACTGGAAGACTCAGAATCAATGATGCTACTCATTAGTGACATATAGTTTGAAAACTTATTTGGAGGCCTGCTCTCCCTGAATGTATTACTAGGAGCCTCAACATGCTCCTTAGCATCCCTCAATGTATGCATGAACCATCAAGGTATCATGGTAGAACTAGAAGGAGTTGATCTCTCCTCCTCCTCACCTAAAGGTTAACTTCCTACACTATAACCTAATGATGACCTAGACTCAACCTTTAGAGCTTCCTGCTCCCCATCCTTTGTCACTAGTAGGGTCTCATGCAACTTCCTAGAGGCAAATTCCTCCTCAAACTTCTCATCTCGACTCACTACAACCCTTCGCGTGCTAGAATGAAAATCATGTAATCCTTTGAAGTCTCATTGTATCCCACAAAAATACCCTTTGTCCTCTTATCCTCAGGTTCATGGATGTAGATTTGACAACCAAAGAAGTGTAATTTCCCTACCTCTGGATTTACCCTAGTGAATGCTTCTTCTAGAGTCTTATTGTTGGGTATGTATTATATTCTTTGCACGACTAGCTCTAGTGTCATGGTTGAAGAAAATAAAGTGTTTCTGATGAAGGTGGACACTTTGAAGAATGTTGCAGTTTCATTAACAAAATCCGTGAGCACTGAGAAGTTCTCTTGGTGTAGAGGATCTATGGGCATTACTTCCCCAGATTGTTGCCTATGTAACCCTGTAACCCCTTGTATGCAGAGAAAACAACAAGTGGGAGAATTTTGGGTATGTGTTATATTCTTTGCACAACTAGCCCTTTGCCTCAAAAAATGCATCACATTTGTTTCCTTGTTTTCTATGTTCTCGATTTTCATGTCCAATTTTGGGCGATTTTTCAACACATGTTTTTTTTCCAATGGTTTTCTATTTCCGGTTAAGGAATTAGGGTTGTTGACTAATCCAGGTCATTGGGTTAGATTTTTGGATGCTACTGGCTCCTATATGTATATTGTATTGTAAACAATGTATGAGGTGAATGGATATAAAATATGTTGGTTTTCTCGGTTTGGGTTTCCAGGGGAAAAATATCTGTGTAATGTGTGTATTTTCCATTGTATATTTTATGTTGTTTTAATGAAAATATGTTTGCAGTAAATAATTGTACATGCCTAAAATCTACATTTGGTATCAGAGCAATTATTGGCTTCAAGGGGACGCTTTTGTGGTTGAGTGCTTGGCTAAGGACTATGATAAGCCTTGTTACAGTGGGAGATCTGTGGTATTAATTCTTCAGGTGAAGAGAAATGGCAAGCAATTCGAAAATGGAGATCAAGAAGTTTAATGGGCAAAGTTTTGAATTGTGGAAGCTCAAGATGGAATATTTGTTGGTGGACAGAGATCAATGGATCGCGGTGGATCTAGGTACTGCACCTATAGGAACTTCAAAGATGACTGGAAAAAGTTGGATCAGAAGGCGAAGAGCACAATCCAACTATGTCTCTTAGATTCAGTATTACTAACTGTGTCAGAGGAATATACAACCAAGGATTTATGGGATAAGTTGGGGAAGTTGTATCAGTCTAAGTCCCTAGTAAATAAACTATTCCTGAGAAAGAAGTTGTATAACCTGAGGATGAGAGATGGAGACTCGGTGGCAGAGAATTTGAACGCCTTCAATATTGTGGTAAGTCAGTTAGTATCCGTTGAGATTAAAATTTCATATGAAGATAAGTGTATCGGTTTACTGTTCTCTTTACCAAACTCGTGGGATATTTTGGTTGTGGCCATACGTAGTAATACAACTGCCTTGAGGTTTGATGAAGTGGTGTCATCCTTGTTGTTGGAGGAGATGAGAATAAATAACATGGAAGGACAGAGCACAAATGCATTATTTGCAAGAGGAAACTCCCAGGAAAGAAATAGATCTAAGTCCTCAAGTGGGAGATCTAAGTCTAAGGGTAGATCTAAGTCTCCCAGAAATTTTGTAAATGTATGCTAGAGATGTGGAAAATAAGGTCACTACAAGAAGTAGTGTAGATCCAAAGTTGAGAAAAAGAAGGGATCTGAAGAAGCTCCTTCTACAAAAGAAAATACATCCAAGGAAGAAGGAGGGGATGTGTACTTGGATTTTTCAAGCACACATGCAGATGATGAGGCATGGTTGGTTGACTTAGGTGCATCCTTTCATATGACTCCCCACAGGGAGTGGTTTTGTTAATATGAAATGTATGATGGAGCTAAGTTTTTCCTAGGTGATGACTCAACAACCATAATCATAGGAAGAGGAAAAGTCAAGTTGAGGTTCATGGATGGAAGGATTAGAATGCTACCTGATGTTATGCACATCCCAGGATTGGCCAAAAATTTGATTTCTGTAATAAAAATGGACGATGCAGGGGTAAAAACAATATTTGAAAAGTAAACCTGCAGGATGGTTCACGGAGAAATGGTGTTGTTGAAGGGAGTTCAGTTTGGAACTCTGTATAAGCTACAAGGAATCACTATTAGTGATGTGTTTAATAGTTCCATTGTTCCTGATATTAGAGTTGAAGAAGAAATAAATCCTACAGTCTTTGGAGAAAAGGTTATGTTGTGGCATCAAATACTGGGGCATACTGGAGAGAACGGTTTTCAACTACTGCACAGTAAAGATATGGTTGAAGGTATATCTAATTTCTCTATGGATTTTGATTTCTGTGAATATTGTGTATATGGGAAGCAGAATCGGGTAAGATTCCCCTCTGGTGCAATGAGGGAAGAAATAATTTTATAGCTAGTGCACAGTGATGTATTTGGACCTATGTTGGTTCCATCATTGGGAAAATCTACGTACTATGTCTCATTTATAGATGACTTCTCAAGGAATACTTGGATATATTTCCTTAGGAAGAAATCTGAAGTATTTGATAGGTTTAAAGAGTTTAAGAATCTTGTTGAGAATAAAACAGAGAAAATAATTAAGGTGATGAGGACATATAATGGTGGAGAGTTATGCGGGAATGAAATTAAAGAATTCTGTAAGAAGTGAGGCGTATCAAGACATAATACTACTCCATATACACCTCAACATAATGGAGTTGCTGAAAGGATGAACATGAGGTTGCTGGAAAAAGTAAGGTGCATGCTCAGTGGTGCTGGGTTAGGGCAAGAATTCTAGGCAGAGGCAATGGGTACTGCATGTTACTTAGTCAACAAATCACCCTCGTCGGCACTGGATGACAATACTCTGCAAGATGTATGGACTGGTAAGAAACCTTCTCTCACACATCTCAGGGTATTTGGCTGAGGCCTATGTTCATGTTCCAAAGGAAAACAAGAGTAAGCTAAATAAGAAGGCTGAAAGGTGTATCTTTATTGGGTATAAATATGGTCTTAAAGGTTATAAGCTTTGGAACCCGGAAACTAAGAAGGTTGTGTATAGTCGAGATGTGGTATTTAGAGAAATAAAATATGTTGTCAAATAGGATGTCCTTCCAAGTAAGGAAGAACCAAAGAAAATAGAGTTTGATTTAAAGGATGATGAATCAGACTCTAAAGAAGAATATGAATAAGAAGAAGAAGATCCTCATACTCCAGTATTGAGGAGATTGGTTCGGGAAAGAAGGCAACCGAAAAGTTATACTCCACCTGATTTTCATTCAATTTTTTCTTTGTTTATTAATGATGATCATCCTAGAACTATCAGGGAGGCAGTGGATTCAGAGGATGGAAAACTCTAGAAAAAGACCATGGATGAAGAAATGACAGCCTTGGATAAGAATGAGGCTTGGGATCTAGTGGAGTTGATGACTGGAATAAATCCCATTGGAAGAAAATGGGTATTTAAAAATAAGTTGAATGCATAAGACAAAGTGGAGAAATAAAAAGATCAATTAGTAGCAAAGGGTTATTCCCAGGTTGAGGGAATTGATTTTGCTGAGATTTTTTCTCCTATTTCCAAGTTAACTTCTATTATATTTCTATTATCTGTTGCTATTGCATTTGATTTAAAAGTAGAATAGATGGATGTGAAGACAACATTCCAAAATGGGGATATGGAAGAAGAAATCTATATGAAGGAGCCAGAAGGCTTTGTTGTGAAGGGAAAGAAGGAGCTAATATGCAAGCTTAAAAAGTCCCTGTCTGGTTTAAAACAATCAGCAAGGATGTGGTATAAAAAAATTGATACGTATATGTTGAGACTTGGCTTCATAAGAATAAAATAGGGTCATTGTGTGTATTTTAAATTAATTTGTGATCATTTGATTTATTTGGTCTTGTATGTGGATGACATGTTTATTGGTTGTGGAGCCTGATTATCTTCCTGACTCAGAGGTCTTGTGTTTTTCAGCCATGTTTATACCCCATGAAGACTTTACACCCCAAAAGTATGTACACTCTTCCACGTGGGGGAGTGCAGAGGGGGGGTACCCCCTCTGCGGGGTCCGGGGGGTTCGGGGGCGAAGCCCTGAAAGGAAAAATTGCCTTGTAAAATTATATTGTAATTTTATTATAAATATGGACCGTTCATTATAAGGTCGCAGATCTAACGGTAAAAATTATGTTAGGGTGTTTTACCCTAGAAGGAAACCCTCTGTTATGAGGAAAATGTATTGTGGCTATGCATGATTGCGAGTATTGTATTCTGAGAGAGGAGACTGTGAGAGAAAGAAGAGGAAGTTACAATGGGTTTTGCTGTAGGTTGTATCCCTTCATTTGATGGATAATAATAAAGGAAGGACTTGACAATTTCTCTGGTGGACGTAGCCCACACTGGGTGAACCACATAAATTTGTGTCTCTATTGTACTGTGTATCTTCTGTGTTTTGTTTCTACATTTGTTTTATTTTATTGCTCCGTGGTCCTATTTTTCTAACAAATGGTATCAGAGAGAAAGGTAACTTGTAGGAAAAGAGGGTTCCTAGTTCGAGTGGGAGCAATGTCAGAAGATGGAAAGTTTAGGGTCGAGAAATTTAATGGCCAAAACCACCAGTTATAGAAGATGCAGATGAAAGATTATTTATATCAGAAGGATCTATTCCTACCGTTGGGCGAAGTATAAAAGAAGCCGACGACCATGAAGGATGAAGAATGGGAGATTCTTGATAGAAAGGCTCTAGGAACAATACAGCTGAGCTTGGCAGTGTCAGTGGCTTTTAATATTTTGAAAGAAAAGACAACGAAGGGTCTGATGGACGCATTGGCTAAACTGTATGAAAAACCCTCGGTGTCCAATAAGGTATTTCTAATGAAGAGATTATTTAATATGAAGATGTCAGAAGGTGGGTCTGTTGCAGATCATTTAAATGAATTTAATACGGTTACTAATCAACTAAGTTCCGTAAAAGTGGACTTTGATGATGAGGTTATGACTCTTCTAATATTGTGCTCATTGCCAGAAAGATGGAACGGCTTGGTCATGGCTGTAAGTAACTCTGTATCTGGTTCAAATACTTTAAAATTTGATGATGTTGTTATCCTTAGTGAGGAAATACGACGGAAAAGAACAGGTGAGACATCAGGTAATGCGTTGAACATGGAGAACAGGGGAAGACAAAAGGATAAAGGAAAGAGCTCAGGGAACCATGATAATTATAGGAAGGGCAGATCCAAATCCAGACTTGGAAAGATAGAGTGTTGGAATTGTGGGAAGAAAGGACATCTAAAGAAACACTGCAGAGCTCCAAAGAAACAAAGAGATGGACAACTAGAGAGAAATCAGGAAGCAAATGTAACATGTGATGTGTTACAAGATGATTTGATTCTTTTTGTAGATAATATTTCTGAGTCTTGGGTAGTAGATTCAGGGGTTTCATTTCATGCCACACCCCACAGGAAACATTTTCTAGATTGTGTTTAAGGTGATTTTGGATAGGTTCATTTGGGTGATAATGCACCATGCAAAATTGTTGGAATGGGAAAGGTAAAAATAAAGCAACGCAATGGAAACCAATGGTTGTTGAAAGAGGTAAGACATGTTCCATATTTAAGGAAAAATCTAATTTCAAC
>JASDQU010819410.1:7430-20154 GCA_032191745.1 Picea mariana | reverse complement strand
CAGGAAAGAAGGGCATATTCGTGGGATATAGCGAATCATCCAAGGCTTATAGAATCTATATCCCGGAACAACATAAGGTTGAAGTCAATAGAGACGTGAGCTTCAATGAAAAGATGGCTTTCAAGAAATCCATAGAAGAAACTATAGAAGAAGAGTATGAAGAGCCTATTGAAGAAGGCACATGTCTTCCAGAAAACCAGAATGAAGTAAAGGAACAACTTGATCATCCAATGCAACCATGTGAGACCATTGATGCAGACACTGTACCTAAGACCAAGAAACGACCAGCTTGGCTTGAAGCTACCTTACAAGAAGCAGAAAGACTCAAGGCCCCAAGTGGGACCTTCAGAAAAAGTAAGAAGCCCAAAAGATTCTCCGGTTATGCAGCCTGTATGACAAAGCTTTTAGATGAAGAACCTACCACATTTGAAGAGGCAGTTCAGAAGAAACAATGGAAGTAAGCCATGACAGAAGAACACCAGTCCATCATGAAAAATGAGGTATGGGAAATTGTGCCTAGACCTAAAGAAAAATTAGTAGTAACTTCAAAATGGGTATATAAGATCAAACATGCAGCAGACAAAAGCGTGGATAAATATAAGGCAAGGTTTGTAGCTAGAGGGTTTTCCCAGAAGGAGGGAGAAGACTATGACGAAACTTTTTCTCCGGTTGCCAGATATACTTCCATTAGAGCTATCATGTCTCTTGCCGCTTCCATGGGATGGAGTTTACATCAGATGGATGTAAAGACAGCTTTCCTCAATGGAGCAATCGAAGAAGAAGTATATATTGAACAACCTCAAGGGTTTGAAGTACATTCCAAAGACACTCATGTTTGCAGACTAAAGAAAGCTTTATATGGACTCAAGCAAGCTCCAAGAGCTTGGTATGCCAGAATAGACAACTATCTAATGAGACTTGGTTTCTCCAAAAGTCATGCAGATCCAAATCTTTATTACAAAGTCATGAACAATGCACCTGTGATTCTACTACTATATGTCGACGATCTATTCCTAACAGGTGAAGAATCTCTCATCATCCAGTGCAAAAAGGAACTAGCTTCTGAGTTTGATATGAAAGATCTTAGTCTCATGCATTATTACTTGGGACTAGAAGTATGGCAGAAGCATGGTGAAGTATTCCTTGGACAAGGAAAGTATGCAATAAAGATTCTTCAGAAGTTTGGAATGATGGATTGCAAATCCATAAACACTCCTATGACCACAGATATAAGAAAAGTAAGAGATTCAGATTCTGATCCAGTAGATCCATCACTATATCGACAATTGATTGGGTCATTGATGTATTTGGTAAATACTCGACCATACATTTGTTTTGTTGTAAACACACTAAGCTAGTTCCAAGTGGAACCTAGACATGAGCATTGGACAACTGCAAAGCATGTTTTAAGGTATATCCGTGGGACACCAAAGTTTAAACTATGGTTTAAGATATACAACTTCCAGTGATATACAGCTTCATGGATTCACAGATTCAGATTGGGCAGGAAGTGCAGAAGATAGAAAGAGTACTTTAGGGATGTGTTTCAGCTTGGGCTCCGCTATGATATCTTGGGGCAGCAGGAAACAAAAGTCTGTCGCACTCGGCACAGCTGAAGCAGAATATATCGCAGCATGTGAGGCATGTACAGAAGCAATATGGCTGAGAAAGTTGATTTCTGATTTATTTGATCAGGTTCCAGATTCGACCATAATACACTGTGACAATCAGAGTTGTATAAGGCTATCAGAACACCCAGTGTTTCATGAATGGTCAAAACACATTGAGATCAAATACTACTTTATTCGAGATAAAGTCCAGGAAGGAGAAGTAAAGCTCCAGTACATCCCCACATATGAACAAACAACAGATATCCTGACAAAGCCTCTGTCCAGAATAAAGTTTACATATTTCCGAGACAAATTGGGGATCGTGGAAATAACTCCCTTAGTTGAAAGGGAATGACTGTCCAGGTTGGGAGGGAGCACAGACATATTATTGAATTAAGGACAGTCATTTTCAAGTTTGAAAAATGGTCCAACTTGGGCAGTTTCTTTCCAGTTCGGAAAGTGGTTTGAGATTTCTGACGGATAGGCATTTTCCAGTTCGAAAAATGGTCCAGATCGAACGATCATTTTCGTAATGAAAATGGTTCGATGGATTGCTGATGTACCATAGACAACGATTTCCCATTGTGGTTAACATGGGCAATGGTCTAGGACAGTCTCTCTTCTTGACGATCACTCTTAGTAGTGGTCAAGAAGACTGGTCCGCCTCGCCAGACAATCATTCTTTCGAAGCTCACAATTGTGAGTAGTTTTGAAGAATGGTCTGTTTTGGAGGTTGGTGTAGGACAATCATTTCCTTAGGAAATGGTCCGGACAGTCATTCCCTAGGGCAGATTCATTCTCTCCATGTTGCACTTTGTTTAGTGCCGGAGGAATGGCCCAGATAGGTGAATGGTCCAGGTTCAACAATCAAGGACATGCTTTCCCTAGGGCAGACTCATTCTCTCCAGGTTGCACTTTGTTTAGTGCCGGAGGAATGGCCTAGGATAGGGAATGGTCCAGGCTCAGAAATCGGGACAATTATTCTTCCTTGCTTGAGAAGAATAGTCCAGATAGCCCATCATTGATGTTCTACTCTAAGGGCATATGCTCTTCCAGATCTCACAGATGTGAGTGGAAGAATGGCCCAGATGACTTAGTTTATATCATAACATTGTTTTTGTGTAGGATGATATCAGTTGATATGTTGGGAGACTGCATGTCTCCAGACAGTAGAGATATGCTACTGTGGTGGATATGCTCCACTATTTGTGACTGTGCGTCACGGATTGAGTATTTGTGTACTACTATGGATAAACACAGTTGTGTTCTGTCAGTTGACATTGTGCCAGTTGTCATGGAGATTATCCAGTTGGATAATAATGACGGTGCTCGTGATGCTACCATTTGAATGCTCTGTTTGTGCTCAAGACCATTATCAGTTATACCTCCCTAGCTAGGAGGGAGTGTTGATATTATGGTAGCTTCGAGAGGTATCAACCTCCATTGTGACCCTTTGACGAGATTAGAATATTCCAGAAGCAAGAAAAGAGGTAAATGTAACCCTAGAAGAGATGTCGACCGAGAGAGATAATTAATATGAATTAATTAGTACCCAGAATGAGAAGTTGGCCCAGGTAATCTGCCAGAGCCAGTATAAATACATGGCGCCAGTTCTCATTTTATAGACAACTCTCAGAATTACAGAGAGACACTTGTGCGCACTGCAGTCTGGCAGTCTTGTGCGCAAGTTCTGGAGAAGGTGCTGCCGCCAGTTCTGAAGCCTATTGCTTCTATCTTTTGGGTTGGACTCTTCGATCAACTTTGGTTACTTCTTGCTTGGTTCATTAGCCTTGCTTGGCTATTGGATTGCTACCAGGATTCTTCTCTCTGTCAAGGTCAAGGTGCTCGGAGGGTGGTTTCGGCCTATGGTTGGGTGACAATAGTGATATTGTCTATGGTAAAACGAGCACATTCTAACAATATTACAGCAGTAAAAGCTCCTAAAAGCAAGTGTTAAAGTTGATTTTACATTGCCTTCTTTGCTTCTGACAAATGCTAGCATATTGCCAATTCTAGGTTATCATTTTGGGTCATTATTGAAGCTTGTTTAAGGCACAATTGTGAAGCTATCATTATATATACATTGCTGTTATAAATTTTTGTTTGCTTCATCCTGTATATTGGCTTATTGCTTTTATTGAAAGTTTAAGGTTTTATGAAGCACTAATATCAATTGTTACTTGCAAATAGTGTTTTCTTGTTGTCTTGTTCTGGGCAGGTACACTCAAACAAATCTTTGCTTCGTCTTACTAAACCTTTGGGACTTTCTGATTAGTGTGACTTGTGAGAGGGGAAGAACTTTTCTTGATACTATTTTCCTTAGCCTTCTCAAACCCCCCAGGTCACCGGGGACGTCTCCCCTGGGGTAGCTTAAACATACTCCTAAATAGAAAGGGATCTCCTATTAAGGTGACAGTGATAGGTTATTCCCAGTTATGCCAATTCTGTACCCACTTGCCTTAGGCTTTTTGGGAAAGTACAAATTGCGTGATAACATGGCTAAGGGGTTCTCTTAAAAGGAGGGAATCAATTACTATGAGACATTCACCCCAGTGGCGATATACACTTCGACCAGGGCCACGATCTTGATTGCAACAGAGATGGGGTGGAAGATCCACTAGATGGACGTGAAGACAACCTTAATGGCATCATTGAGGAGGAGGTATACATCGAGCAACGAGAGGGTTTTGAGGTGCATGGGAGGGATTCCCATGTGTGCAGGTTGAGGAGAGCCTTGTATGGGTTCAAGCTGGCTCCTAGAGCATGGTACTCACAGATTGACAGTTACTTGCAGGGGATGGGCTTCACCAAGAGTGAGGCAGATTCTAACCTCTATTACATCATAATTGGAGGTGAGTCGCTTTTTCTTGTGTTGTATGTGGATGACTTGTTTCTTACAGGCTCAGAGAGGCTCATTGTAGAGTGCAAGAGGTATCTTGCTTTGGAGTATGAGATGAAATATTTGGGATTGATGCACTACTTTCTGGAGTTAGAGGTGTGGCAGCGTGATGGTCAGGCTTTCCTTGGACAGGGGAAGTATGTAGTGGAGATTCTGAAGAGATTCAGGATGTTGGACTGCAGTCCCATATCTGCGCCCATGGTGACCAACTGGAAGAAACTTAATGGTTCTAGATCAGAGGCAGTAGACCCTACTCTTTACAGGCAATTGATTGGCTCTCTGATGTATTTGATCAAAACTAGACCAGATATATGCTTTGCGGTTAACACACTCAGTCAGTATATGGTTGAGTCGAGGAGGTTACACTGGGTGGTAGCGAAGCATGTTCTGAGATATCTGCGTGGCATGGTTGACTATGGGTTGAGTTATATCCAGGGAGATGGGGTGAAGCTAACATGCTTTACAGATGCAGATTGGGCAGACAACATTGTGGACAGGAAGAGTACTTCAAGTTGCTGTTTTAGCTTGGGATCGAGAGTTGTTTCTTGGTTCAGTAGGAAGCAAAAGTCAGTGGCGTTGAGCTCTGTCGAGGCAGAGTACATGGTAGCTAGCTTAGCAACATGTGAGGCCATTTGGTTTCGTAAGCTGCTCATCAGTTTGTTTGACCAAGAGTTGGATGCGACTGTCATTCATTGTGACAATTAGAGTTGCATCAAGCTCTCTGAGAATCCAATGTTTCATGAAAAATACAAACACATAGAGATTGGGTTTCACTTCATCAGGGACTGTGTGCAGAAGGAGACAGTGAAGCTACAATATGTGCCTACAGGAGAGCAGGTGGCAGACATTCTCACGAAGACCTTGATCAAAGGCAAGTTTGTCTTCTTCAGGGACAAGTTGGGGGTGGAACAAAACACCTTCCTTGCTAAGAGGGAGTGTTAATTTGGTAACTCAGAAGGTGTCTCAGCTAAGCCTATGTGTCCAAGGCTAGCTGATGGACATAATTAAATTACGCATATCAACTTTATTAATTTTATCCTATGTTTTAACTTAGGAAAAATGTAAAAGTCACTTTATTGACTTTTCACTCAGATTTATGAAAAAGTAAATTTCAAAAATTAATAATTCACAAAAGTGCATTTCTGGAGGCTTCTAGAAGTCTCTTGAAAAAGAGAATTAGAGGGATAGAAAGGAAGTTGAGGTTGAAGGACAAAACACATTGTGTGTTGAATTGATGAGTGAGGGCGCTGGTTGAAGAAGAGGAAGTCGATTCTGCGGAGTGAGGAAGGGCAACTTAGCATCAGAGGAAGTGAGCTGAGTGCAGGCCATTCCAGCAGAGACAAAGGCCGAAAAAGCAGGGCCGATTTTTCAGGGCTGAAAAAGCAGGGTGGAAAAACCAAGCCGAGTTTGCTGGGCTGTAAGAAATTTATGAATTTTCTTTTGCTGTAAATTAGTTTCTCTGAAGCCAATATAGCCCCTCCTTTGCTAGTTTTCCCCACACTAGGGTTTCTAGGGTATTTCTGGTGTTCTCTATTTTTATGTGCTTGGTTTCCATTTACTTCTGCTATGCAAATTTAGTTAAATAGCTCAACTGTAAATTTAATGCGTGATTTTCAGAAGTTATATCAGCATAAATAAATTTCTGGGTAAAGAAAAATCATTGACATTTTATTTCTGTTTGCTGAGTTTAAAGGAAATTAACATGCACTTGGTTAAGGGTCTTTGTAACAGTTGAAGTGCAGGTTTGGGATGTTACATGTTATATTTCTGCTGTTAATGAATGTAAATTTCATATTTGCATACTTGATTAGATCATGCTCTAAGGGCTCTTGCATTGATCTAGTGTTGAACTATTTTGTCATGTTTATCTACTTGAACTTGCCTAGAGTAGTGGACAGATTTGAGATATTTGCAAGCATATTTTTGAATATTTCAGTTCAGCTCCAAGGCTGAAAGTYCTATGTGATAAATCTGTGRCCTCATTGAAGTGAGGTGAAACTTCTGTGTTGGGTAAAGTGCAGATTTCTTGGTGAACATTKCCTTGTTCATGAAATTTCTACATGGAGAACATTTATTYGGTATTTTTGTGCCTGCAAATGTACATGAATTGAAAGTAATTTTTGAAGGCAATGATTATTCCTTGGTAGTAATGTTTACAAAAGTTGAAATGACATCCCAAGCAAGTATCATTGCTTTGTTTTMTCTTGAAATGAAACATATGATTGTGTCTTTTATGGCTCCATTTTAGTCCAAATCATTAAAATAAGATGTTGGAGTATAATTTATTCAAGTTTGGTGAAAAGCTCATGAGCAGCTTTAATAGTGAAATGTATAAAAATTCTCTCATTATTAATGGGTTTCTTGATGTTCATAAGTATGCTAATGTGTAAGATGTTATGCAATTCAACTTATATATCTTATTTGAATAATGTGTATCATTTGTTCTTGTAGGAGACAGAAGTTTCGGCGGTTAAATACATTTCATGGAAACAATATAGGGAGATTTTGCAGAAGGGAGATGCAGCCTATGTCCCATATGATGTAGATGGGCACTATGGCCAAGTTTTTAGAATATTGGATGACAGGTCAGGTGTTTACTTGGATATATCGCAAGTATTCTCTTCGAATATATTTGTGAAATGTTTTCCTTGTAATTATAGGGTTGTGTTGTCCACTGGTCTTTTCATGATTATGGAATTCCTACACTAGAGTTAGTAATAATATAGTCTTAATTTGCTTACAATCCTTGTGTTTACTCTATTGGTTTTTTGTCGTTCAAGATATAGAAGTCTAGTTTAGGAAACCTTTTTTTATGATTTGTAAAAATTCTTCATATATTCACATTAAAAAATTTACATCAAGAAAAAACAAAAGCAGAAGGGCTTGGTCCATTTTGCATCAATGTCATGAGCTTGGCCTTGTCCTTAATGCGCAGTGGGTATTTTCTGATGCTGAAGTCCGATGGATTTGGAGGTTACACAATGTGTGGTTGGTGCAGGTGTCTTATAAACTTTGGGTGCTTGCATGGCTAGTGATTTATTAGGGCCTTCCTTCCAAGGCTCGACTGTCTAAAAGTGGCCTTTCACATGTGTTATCCACCAGTTTGCACAAGCTGGATTTTTTGAAGAGCCGCCAGAGAATGAACAAGCAATGCTCATATTTGCAGATTTCAGAGTTCAACAAGTCTTATAAAAGACCCATCTTTTCCGCATTTCCACCATTGTAATAAATGTCCTAAGTATGAGAGATCGTAGAAGGCTATTGGCCACCCAAGACCAGGAGTGAGTACATACTTTGGAGTGTTTTTTTCTACTTGTTAATTATTTTTTCCGCTTGCCTCAGTTAGCAAGAAAAAATAATTTCTAAGTTTATTCACTCAGATGACTTAGCTCCAAAGCCGGAGTATGTGCTGGCAAGCAGGTTTTGGCATGGAAAATCCAATGTCTAATGTCTGAATGTATACAAGCTCATACTAGGACATAGTGTCTGAGTCATTTGGAAATTGCGGCTAGGTTTGATAGTTTTTTTTTTAAGTTGTCAGTGAATTAATTAAATTCCCACAAAAATATAATTTATTAATTCGGAGTCAATAAATGTAAAAAATATGGCATCAAATGTTGTCAGATGCCATATTTGCAGTCGTTTTCCAGTCCGGAGTATCGTGTAAACCCCTATTTCCCATCTTTCGAGACTAAAGAGTGATTATTATCACTAAAAAATCAATTTTACTTGAAATTTACGGAAAATGGGTAATTTAATTAATCTCCTAAATTTTAGGAGAACTGGGGAACATGTTTTAGACATGTTTTTTGTATGTCCCTAGTTGACTAAAGGCCTAAGGCGAGTTAACTAAGGGGAGGTCAACTTAATTAGATGACATGGAGTTGGGAGGAGGTTCCAATGAAGGAACTCGACTCATTTTCCTAAGTGTCGCATTCCCAAACCCTAGCGCATTGATTAAGGGACCCACACATCCCTTAACTCCCCCTCTCACTCGCACTCATCTCCCCTTATTCTCACTCCCACTCCCCTTCACCTTCCTTAACTCCCCTTCCACTCCACACCTCTCCACTCATCTCCCACGCATCTACTCTTCAACTAGTGCGCCACTCCCTCATCCTCACGCATTCCCCAAACCCTAAACCTTACCCTAGCGCATGCACACTTTGGGGTTATCACCTCCCATTCCTATATAAAGAAGGGTCGACCTCTCCATTAGCTAGTGGAATCTTGGGCAAGAAAACATTGTAATGTTGTATCTTCTTCTGAAATAATAAAGACTTTGGAGCTAGCTTTGTTGTGTGGACTCAAATGTGTGGATGAATGTTGGATACATGAGGTGATGTTGTATTGATTTTATGCATAGTATCATTGCTATTTGGCTAATCATAGGGATATTGTTATCTAGATGGAGTAAGTTGTTTAATTTGTTTATTATGCAATTTACTTGTTGATCTATACTCAAACATTTCATTGCATGTGTGTTTTTGCTTAAACTAATGTGCTCTTGAAGATTTTGTGTAGAGAAACACCAAATACAAGAACTTGCAGGTATCAGTATTGCAGGTAATACCAGTCTTTTGGAGAGGCAAGGGAGCTCAGTTGCTTCCTTTTTTCTGTCCAAGGAGTTCTTAAGGAAGACATTCACCCTCTTCTTCACATCAAGGAGAGCCCCATAGCTCAAATTTTCCAAGCTCAAGCGGAAACTCAAAATCCYGATAAATTCTTTCCCCTTCTTTTCTTTCTTGGTTGCATGCTGTTTAGAATAATTTTAAAGTTTATTTCAACATCTAAAGGCTGCATGCATTGGTTTCCTAGATCAAATTATAATTTTGTCAACTTTTTTAAAGAATAGATCTAGGCATTTTAAAGCAATTTATTTGGTCTTTTCATCTAAATTTTAGATCAAAGTTCTTTGCTTAGTTTTAAGTTGTTTATCAAGCTGTTTAGAGATTGTATGTTTTCTGTCCTAAAACAACAAACATAAGTCATTAAGAAGAGCCTAAGTTAGGTCTGTTTTAAGTTTCAAAAAGCCCTAAAATTTACCTTTTTGCCTTGAGAAAATTTCAAAACTTTTTTGATAATTTTTTTAATTGTTTAGAACTCTTTCTTAGCTTGTTCTAACTTGATTTACTTGCTGTTTTATTGCAGCAATTACAGATTCAAGAGGAGACTCTACCTGTTTTAGGCAAAATCAAGGCTTCCAGGGCACCCTGGGGGATTGTGACTTCATCAAAACGAAGTTTCTCTCTTCTATCTTTTCTTCTTGTACTCTCCTTGACGATCCAAAAATAAGGATCCCTCTTCTTCTAAAGGAGCTAAAAGCTCAAAGAGAACTCTAGTTCTCCATTGTAACAGTGCAATAAAAGTGGGCCCTTTGTGTCCAGTTTCTTCATCCCCTTAGGGGGATTTGTGTTGTGGTTTGCCTTTTTATCCCTTAAAGTTGTGCATGCTTAAATCTAATAATCAATTACACAAGTCAAACACATCAAGCACACTACAACACTCTAACTTCGTGCATGTTAAACCGATTCTCGGATTTTCATGCATATTTAGTTTCAAATAATTTCCTTTCTTCAATCAATTTTGCAACAACATTTAATTTTCAGGCAATATCTGGTTGATCTCTTTCAAATCCAAAGCAGGGTATATAAACTTAATTGTTGCAATTCTTTTCCTTCATTTTCAAGTGTTTTGTGTAAGTGCCTCATTTACAAAGCAAGGTGTGTGATCTATCTGTTTTATTTTTATCAAGTAATTGAACCTTGCTAGTATAATTAGGACAATCTCTGAGTGGTATTATTCGTCTAAAAACCTCTACTCTGGCTTGAGTGTGTCAAGTCAAGGGGTAACTTGCCTCATTGGACCTGCGACACACCTAGTCGGCAAGTTTTAGATTGGTGAATAATACATAAGGGGGCCAAACATTTTTCACCAACTAATTACAAAATTTACCTTAATAAAATCTTCGATCTACACTGCCCATGACTCCCTTCAAGGCACTNCTGGTTTTGTGGTTTTCTGGTACTTTGTGAAACTAGGGTTTCACTTTCCGGGAGATCCAACCACTGAAAAGGTGCGCTCTAGGTGCCAAATTGATCCTTGGGGGAGGGCGCAACTTTCTAGGGTGTTAGGGAGCTGAAAATACTCACTTTTGCAAAACCCTAATTTTGGGGTACGGTAACAGTGACGTTTTTCCTCTTGCAGATTGTGCTTCCTTCAGGTTGGCTCTGATACCATTTTAATGTTTATGCCATTATTATAGTTCTTTGCATTTCATAAGATAAGAGCATAATAAGATCAAGATCACTGAGAAATACACATTCACAAGAGACAACATTTATCCTGGGAAACCCTCTAGGGGAAGAAAACCCAGCAAAAACTTCCTTATCATAAATGGCTTATACAATGTTCAAGAGATAACTCAAACCAATATAGAAAGTCCTCCCCAAGAGATGCGCCACCCTTCCCCTCCTCTCTCCAACTTCCAATTGCAGCTTGCCTCATAAGATAATGAGCAAGTGAAGTGTGTCTAAGAAGTGAGGCGCTAGCCTCTTATTTATATCAATCTGGCACGTGTGAAGAGTCACCATCTAGTAGGGTCGACCTCTCACTCTGGGTGGGTAAACCCACCTTTAATTAATTCTGGGCCTTCCATTATAACTATTGGGGCCGACTTCTTATTCTGCACTTTGTAATTGTCCGATGACGAATCCGCAAAAGGGGATTTGGTCCTTATACAATTACCGACATGATTAATCCTCAATGGGGATTAATCCAATAACAATAATAATAATAATGACATGATTAATCCACAATGGGGATTTAATCCAATAACAAAATAATAATAAGAATGCTCTTCGCAGTTACATTATTTCAACACTATCTTTTCTTCTTGTACTCTCCTTGACGATCCAAAAATAAGGATCCCTCTTCTTCTAAAGGAGCTAAAAGCTCAAAGAGAACTCTAGTTCTCCATTGTAATAGTGCAATAAAAGTGGGCCCTTTGTGTCCAGTTTCTTCATCCCCTTAGAGGGATTTGTGTTGTGGTTTGCCTTTTTATCCCTTAAAGTTGTGCATGCTTAAATCTAATAATCAATTACACAAGTCAAACACATCAAGCACACTACAACACTCTAACTTCGTGCATGTTAAACCAATTCTCGGATTTTCATGCATATTTAGTTTCAAGTAATTTCCTTTCTTCAATCAATTTTGCAACAACATTTAATTTTCAGGAAATATTTGATTGATCTCTTTCAAATCCAAAGCAGGGTATATAAACTTAATTGTTGCAATTCTTTTCCTTCATTTTCAAGTGTTTTGTGTAAGTGCCTCATTTACAAAGCAGGGTGTGTGATCTATTTGTTTTATTTTTATCAAGTAATTGAACCTTGCTAGTATAATTAGGACAATCTCTGAGTGGTATTATTTGTCTAAAAACCTCTACTCTGGCTTGAGTGTGTCAAGTCAAGGCGTAACTCGCCTCGTTGGACCTGCGACACACCCAATCGGAAAGTTTTAGATTGGTGAATAATACATAAGGGGGCCAAACATTTTTCACCAACTAATTACAAAATTTACCTTAATAAAATCTTCGATCTACACTGCCCATGATTCCCTTTAAGGCACTGGTTAAAATATACTTTCAATCTTTCTTATGTGAGAAGTTTTACTTATGCATGTTATCTAATTCTCTTTATGCTCTTGATTATTGCAGATGTTGTATCCTTTGATGTATAAATGTATCATGAGCAAATGTTCTTTATGATGATGAATGCTAAGTGGTAAATGGTCGAATTTAATTTTCAACAATAAACTCTTAGATTAAAGTGTTTTTCTTTCCTAGTTTAGAAAAGCCTTAGTTTTATTTTTATAGGGACTACCCCCCTTGGCTTCGCTAGGAGTTGGCCTAGACGGAGGAGTTGAGGATCAGGTGACAACACCTTGACTTGAGACTTGCCCCCAAGGACACACCAAGTGGATTGAAGGTTTCTTCCACGTTAACCCAGGTGTGTATTGGGACGACAACAACATGGTCTCTGCCTTATTTGCTACTTTTTGGAAACAATGATTTGCTAGGTCTTGTTGGGATCATGTATAGTTAGAGTAGGCGGCTATTCTTCAAGGGCGATTACATTAGCGTGCAGTGTTGTTTGGTTTAGGAAACAGATTTATATGTCTTGAGGCTGTAAACACTAACATAAAATATACA